>JAQGCC010000906.1:0-28716 GCA_034698905.1 Xestoiulus laeticollis
TATATAGTGGAACCATTTACATAAAGCACGGGCAGAATTCCCACTATTTAGAACTATTCGCACTATATTCGAAACTCAGAACGTCCATTTGACCCCTTTGAGGGTGTTACCTTCATTTAAAATCGTATTACGGGTGGACATTTTTTTGTTGTTGTCAGTGTGTTGGAATTGAGTCCCCTCCCTGAAACTAATAAATCACTGCACGTACTTAAAGGTAGTTTCCGTTTTCGGCCCCCCTAAGGCCCATGTATGTGCACGTTTTATTTTATAAGACCCTCATTCGATAGGAACACCAATTATTGCGCCCTCTGGCTTCAATTACAGCATCAAAATTTAGGACTCCCTTATAAATTCAACTTTAGCTTCCCCAACTACCGTCATATAACTGACCAACGGTCATTCTGGGTGCAAGTTGACCTTAACAAGGAGTACCAAAAAAAAAAAAAAAAAAAAGCATATAGGGTCAGCACGTGCTACCACCCGAATTCGACCTTCGGAAAGGTCACGTAAGTGTATAATGGATCGAACAAATTGAAACGATTTTTATAGACAAATAAACACACTTGGCTTGAATACAACAAATTCACTTTCCAAGTCCCAGCCAATTGTAGTACATGTATATGGCGATAAGTGGAACCACTCGCACTATTCTATTCGATTCTATATATTTGGTATAATCTATTCTATATAGGCTACTTGTGAATTTGGAATAATCTATTCCATTTGTGAATTTGGAATATTCTATTCCATTTGTGAATTTGGAATCTATTCTATTATCGCATTTGGAATAATTCACACTAATTAATTGTTGACCAACTGTTAATTAACTGTTGGTTAAAAATAAACAACTTGACTAACATAAAAATGTACTTTTCGAATTACAACCAATAGCAATTGTATATAAAAATATAATTTGGTGTACTATTCGATTATATTCGCAAATTGTCTACAAATACATGTAAACTTAACCAAGAAAATTGTAGCAGTACATGTATAGTGTGAACCTTGGGACCATCCATCAAAGACCTATAGTAGTGAATATAGGACACGTCAAAACGCTGCAATACCAAAAGGTAAAAGGTCATTAGACAAATTTCACACAAGTCCAAAATGTGTGAAATTTTGGAAAAGCGGATATGAAAAAACTGCCAATTTGAGTTCAGCAAGGGTCAAGATGACCAAAAAAGTCCTTATGTATAGACATCAACTATACATGAATATACGGCAATATTTAACAAAATTCAACATACATGGACCAGATTTGATGATAAGTCCCAAAAATTTAGTATAGGCTACATGTACACTGAACATCTTAGATGATATGACACGTGCACAATCTAACAATTTCAAAAATACCCTAACCATAACGTGAAATTTGTTCCAGTTCACAATACGTTTAATATTGGACTTATTAAAGCCAGATTTAATAATACACATTTCATTTCCTCAGGTAGACGTTGAAAAAGCTTAAAAAAACGTGCAAAAATAAGTGAAAAATGACGGAGACACAAACAGTTGTATTTACTTTGAAAACTGATTTTTTTTTTAATTTATTGGTCATTAATTGAAAACGAAACGCTTGCTTTTTTTTTCAATAACGCGCGCAATTATACATAACAGTAATTAAGAGGGTGCAAATATGTACAGATGATGGGATGTAATCATTAACGTTCAAAAAGGAAAAAAAATAATAATAATGTAATAATACCTGACATCATATACAATAAGAAAGAGATAAGATGACGTCATACACAACTTTCCTCGAGTGGGTTTTGTATTTTTTTTTAAAAAAAGGTATAGACAAACATGCTCGGCATTCGAATCGGATGGTTTTTGGGACCGGAAGTAGATGAAGTTAAGACAAACAATTTTTTTAAAGGTCCTCACGAGCCTCCGTAAGGTCCTTCCCAGGTTTCCGTAATCTACGGAAGCCTTTCAATTATCATTAGCCTTAACTTCACCATTAAACATGTTGATGTTATAGGGGGATGTAAAACGAGGATTTCAAAGAAAATATGAACAAAAAAGGCGATATTAAAAACACAAATAAGCGTGCAAAAAAAAAAAAAAAAAGAAATAATAATAATAATCAAAATAGTAATTATATACACATAAATTAATAATAGGGATATATTGTTTAGGATGATAGCTGAAGAAAAAAAATGGGAAAGATAGTAAATCTGTTGAAAAAGTCGGTTCATTTATAGATCGTTTAATTAGGGTTCAATAAAAGCGGCTATTAAAATCCGGTTAATTGGGGCACTCGAGAAGTGATCTCGATTAACCGGACTAGATTGGCATTATTTTCTAAGCGTTATATTATCGGAAGGCGTAAAAGCGTGTATAAATAAACAGTGTGTCTGTGTGTGTGCTGGTAGGAAATGTGATTTTTCCGTTTTCTAAACCCTTCGCCATAAAATAATAGTCCCCGAGGGGAAACTCCCGACTCGAATTACGTGTATTTAAGGCCACCCGAATCAATAATAAATCAATTTGGGTTTCATCTCCCCCTTCATATATAATTTATTAGATCAAGTAGAAAAACTCGAAGCCACATATGGCGGCATAATCTAGGCTTAAACAAAACCGTATATAAAATGTGGCCGGGGATTTCCGAGAATTTCTACCAAGGAAAATGGTGAAAAAAAAAAACAACCGAAAACTTGGACTGGTGGCACCAAAGGGCCTCCGTACATGGAAATTCCAATCCATTATATTTTTTTTTTTTAAATTTCGAATCCTTATTTTTTTTTTTTTTTGGAACGTGGGCTCGAGACGAGATTCTAGAACGCGCATTCGAAATTGGTGATGCAGATATGGAACGTTTTTTAAGAATTTGTGAAACGTAAAAATTTCGAATCTCGACGCGTGGAACGTCATGGGCACGAGACCTGATTCTAGAACGCGCGCATTCGAATTATTGAGATTGGAATGGGTTTTTTTCCCGAAAAATAGAATACTAGTGAATTGGAACGCGGGAAAATCTCTATACTGAACCATGCATGCAATTAAGTTCTGAATAACCCGATATAAACTCTTGATAAAAACGAATAAAAATGAACCGTAATCGTCAACAGATAAACGTAACTTATAATAATTTAAAAGAGCTAAACGAATCTCGGACTAGTGTCCGGTTGCTTCAATTTTCTACAAGCTATTAACGGGCGATTTAAAATCGTTTTAAACTCCGATTAAAGCAAAATGAAGAAGACCCGTGCAACCGGCAATATAAATCGGGGTGTGAAGGTTGGAAATTATGATAAGATTCAAACATGTCCGTATTTGTGCGTTAACGGCAAAAACCATCGATTAAACAAATAACTTATGAAAAAAGAGTAAAACTTAATTCAGTTTTAATGAAAGGTTTTATACAACTCGGGTGTTTTGTTTTCGTCTTCTTTTAATAAATAAAAAAACAGTTTTTCGGTTTTAACTCTTATACGAGATTTATAAAAGTCCGAAATCCTCGCATTAGGGTTAACGGGACGTTAAATCCACAGCAAAGAGCATTGTCGAGGGGAAGAACAATTAAAGCCTAATTGGCGATTAGACACTACGACCCTTATAAGGAAAACAATCAGTTTGCTCTTAATTGGCATAAGGCGAACATTTTCATTCAACTATTAACTCATAATTTCTCATTATACCATGCATGGGCAATTAAAAGGTCCCAAATTGGAAATTGACAAATTTTGTTAAAAAACAGATTTAATGTCAAATTTTTATGATAAAAATGGTGTCATTTTTTAGTCTAAATCTGTTATAAATTTAATCAAAGTTTAAATTGAAATTTTTTCAAAATTGTTTTCCCATATATATGGCCATATAGTGTCGAACCTACCTAACATCCCCATGCACGTGTGAAAAAATGAAAAGCATGTATACAAAAAAACAAAACGAAATAAGGGAAGGGGGGGAAATCCCCTTAAATGTATGATATTATGATAGTTAGGTTTTGGTTGTCCTACCCCTCAACAAGAAGCGCATGCAAGGGACGTCCAGCCAATTAGGGCGGAGGAAGTTGTGACAAAAACGACGACAAAAGAACGAGCGCACGTGCACGACGCCATCTTGGAAATCTTGGGTCCATTTTGTTTTTGTTACTACTTTTTTTTTTCCTTCTTCCGGTTTATGTGTGTCCAGAACAAACTGCACTGCACAGGTGGCGCTGTCATCGACGGTCAAGCAGACGTATATCACGCGTTACCACTGCATGTTGTAAAAGAGCACGGTCCATTTTTTTTCCATATACGAAGTTGTAACATCACAGGTGACATTTTGTTTTCGGATATATAATTCGGTCCGTTTTATGCGTTGAAAAACACGTGTGGGGGGAGTTAACAAAAAAAAATCTGGTCAAAATTGGGATGTCCAGCACCCGAAAAGCCCATGATTCTGGTACCGTTCAAATACGATGTCGAGCCAGCAGTTTGCGCACCTTGAAAAACTTTTTTTAAAAAAACGCACATAAAAAAAAATCGAGATTTGGAGGTGGGGACGAGGTGTCAGGGGTCAATGTACAAGTCCGTATGACGTCACTGGGGCGAGGATATAATTCAAGTTATAATAATAATAATAATAATGTAATAATGATGATAATAATAATAATAACGTAAGGACTCGTGCTTATCTATAGATATTTGGGGGGTTTGAAAAACGAAAAAAAAAATTCCTTAAGGTTTCGGGGGGTTTAAAACAAAAATTATTCTTTGGTTCATTTATGTTTCAGGTTGAGTTAGCACCCTGTAACTAAACTCGATAAACACTAACATATATAGTGCATTTTCGCACTATTCCAAATTTCGAACTTGCGTTCCATTTTCCGAATCGCGCGTTCCAAATATCGGATTCGAACGTCAATGGCGTTCCAAATATCGCATTCGAACGTCTCGCACGGGGTTCCATTTTTTTTCTTTTCTCGAACGCATGCAGAAAAAGGAATTTGGAACACGACGCGTTCGAATCCACTATATAGGAATTGGAATGTCATTTCGAACACGTCTACAGCGGATTCGAACGCTTCGCATTATTATTTTTAAATTTTAGTATAAGTTTTTTTTTTTTTTGGTTTTCAGAAGAGAAAAAGTTTTTGATGGAATGCGCGTCAAATCGCGGTTCGATTCGGTTTGTGGGCAAATTTAGCGTTAATTCGAGTCGTCGTCACATCCGTTTTTGCTTGTTTTTTTATATCATGAAATTTTAATTTTTTTAGTTTTTGCGAGTGCCTAAGATCGGTTATAACGAAGCGAAAACTTAGCGACTTTCTCGTAAATATTACTCTCTGGAGAGGAGAGTTTCGAGAAAGATGAAGAAGAATTAAGATGTGGGGGTGGGTTTGAGAGGGGTTGGGGAAAAAAAAAAAAAAGGCGGCAAAATAAAATCTAAAAAAGTCGACCAAAACTAAGTTGAATTCGCACGGTGCAAGAAAAACTAACCCGGCCTAAGTTGAGAAATCGGGACATGGCATTTATGTGAACAACATGGAGTTTGTATAATACTGGGTTAGGTCACGTGGAAGGTTAAGACCCAAGACCCACCTGTCCTATTTTAACAATTTAGATTTGCATTGAAAAGATGATTAAAAAATGGCCTTATCAATAGATGATAAAACATAAGACAAAAATGACCTTATCAAAGGATGCAAGCTATAAAACTACTGTTTCAAATGCAATTGGATGGTAGCTACGATGACCTTAACTCAATTTAGGGGTCAAGTCACAGAGAAGGTCAATATATATACATGTATAAACGTTACATTACTCATTCATAAATTAGTAATATTGAACATATTTCAAATCCGACTATTCTTGGATTTTAAGTGTTTCAATTTGGATTGTAATTATGACCTTAACAGAGTTTAGGGGTCAAGTCACAGGGGAAGTCCAATACATATACATGTACTCAAGTTTTCCAATGTACACATTCTACATGTATATACTTTCTACATATACATGCCAATATAGACATACTCAAGCTTTCTACTTGTACCTGTATACATGTATATGCATATACTTTCTACATGTACGTGCATAAGCTTTCTACATGTACCTGTCAATAAACATGTACTCAAGCTTTCTACATGTACATGTATACATTCTACATGTACGTGAATATACTTTCTACATGTACGTGCATAAGCTTTCTACATGTACATATTTGTAACATTGAACATGGATGTTTCAAGTGTAACCATTTTAGGATTGAAAATGGTCCCTCACAGGCCCTTATTAAGCTAGCCTAGCCCCCTTAAGTTCCCCTCACATGTCCTAAGCCAGTACAAACATCCCCAACTTCTTCAACTCACGCCATATACTGTACATCACGCCATATCAAAAAAGTATATTCTGTATAGGAGCAAAAAATGAAAAAAAAAGCTCTAAAACGGCCGTTGGTCATGGGATGTTTTCAGGGGTGGGGGGGTGGGGGTGGTAATTGTGTTTTAAAGCGTCCTGCAAAAGAAACACACATAGTTCACGAGTGTTTATAATAGGTTGACACGTCACATGTGTGATAAGGGAGGCACTGCACTGGCCGCCATGTCCGCCGAGCTCTGATAATGTCCCTGCATCTGTTGCAGCCTGCTTTGAGCACTAGGATCGCCACCGTCTCCAGGTAGGTACATGCTAATCATCTGCCGTAGGTCCCCTTGATAATCGCCTCTTTTGCCCTGGGTCCCAGGTTCGCTTTTGACGCCGGAAGTCACTGAATTGGGCATCTGCGGTTGCATCTGCGTGTAAGGCGAGGACATGGCTACGGCTGCGTACTGACTTCCGCCGCCGTTCATGTACGAGGTCATGGCGGAAGTGGTCATGGGCATCTGTCCTCCCATGTCGTAGCGTGGATACAGACTTCCGTTGCCGGACATTTGGGAGCCGAAATTGGCGGCGTGTTGCTGGTAGGCGGCGTGGGGGTCGTGCATCATGCTGGAATAGCCGTTGGGCATATAGCCGTTCATCTGGTACATTTCGCTTCTCACCTGGGGCCCTTGACCAGCGCCTCTTCCGGACGGGTCAGAGGGCATCAGGCCACCGGTCAGCGGATATTTGTCTTTCTTCATCAGGGTTTTTGTCTTCCTCCGTGGCCTGTACTTGTAGTCCGGATGTTCCTTCATGTGCACGGCCCTTAGGCGTTTGGCCTCGTCTATGAAGGGCCGTTTCTCGGCTTCGGACAACAGCTTCCATTCGGCCCCTAACCGTTTGGAGATTTCGGAATTGTGCATTTTCGGGTTCTCCTGCGCCATTTTGCGTCTCTGACCCCTGGACCACACCATGAAGGCGTTCATGGGCCGTTTCACGCGGTCAAGGGCGTTTTTGGCGGCGTTTGCCGAACCGCTTTGGCCAGGGGGCGACGCCTGGTGACCAGGGTGGTGACCGTGACCTCCGGACGCCATGTTGCCAAGGCCCGAGGCTTTCATGTCCGACTCCATGGTCCTGAGTACCACGCAGTGGCCGTGGGTCCTTTCGCCACCGCAGGGCACCCCTGAGGCCCCAACCCCTCCACCGCCGCTGCTTCGCACGAGGTAATCCGTTTTAGGGCCGGACGACGAAAACGCCGAGAAATCAATGGTGACTGCTGCTCACTAAACCCCCTTGAAAATATTTCACTCCAACTTTTCTTCCCTTCTCCTTTATGCTTCTTATAGGGGGGGGGGGTCTCTCTCTCCTGCGTTCCCGCACTATTTCGTACTCGGGTGGGTCTTCATTTAGCCGGACCGACGACAATCGACAAAAGTTTTCGCACGTATTTGACAAGCTGCAGAAGACTGCTTTTTGCACACACACAACAAAAAAAGTTCGGCTAAAAACAAGACAGAATTCAATGTCTCACTGTACCTTGTAATAAAACGTTTCTTCTTTATATATAGCGAGTCGCACTTATTTTCGAACACACTATTTATATATTATTTCGAAAGCGTTCCTTTTTCGCACTGGCATATATTTCGAACTGCAGGCCGGAATTCTTTTTTTTTTTTTCGCACTATTTGGAACGCGGGTTGCTTCTTTTTTTTTTTTTGGAACCGCACGCGGAATTGGAAAATTCGAACGCTGCGGCACTATTTTCGAACGTTCTGATTAGCGGGTTGCCCGTGGCAACGGGGGAAGGAAAAAAAAAAAAAGCACGTGCTGCCCCGCGCGATTGTTCTCTCGCGTGGATAGTGTAATGGAACGAGTGACAAGTCCCTTTCGTTCCAAAAAAAAAAACAAGAAAAAGGAATGAAAAAAGTTCCCAATTGGAGCGCGCACTTATAAAAATTCAGCCGAAAAACGAAGTTGATAAAAACAAGAAACCAAAACAAACAAACAAAAAAGTTTGGTTTTGTTTCGTAAACTTTTAAAACTTGTGAGTCTGCCTGATGACGACGGGTCGAAAAAGGTCCACGGCGTTGGCTTTGAACAATGGCCGGGGTGTTTTAGTCGGTGTTATCACGGGGGTCGACTGCGACGGACTTTGCTTTCGGGAGCTCGGCTTTCAAGCGCACGTCTGCCACCGGAGAAAACTCCTCATTCTTTGCCTAATTGCTTCAATGATGTCCCCATGTGCTATTGATCGAGAGCCATGCCCTTCGACCAATGGCGGGCATCCTGGGCTCCTATGCAAGATTCGCATTGGTGGGGGCCGGCACGAGGGCGGGGCTTATGACGTCACGGCGGGGCCAATACAAAAGAAGCTGGGGGAAGGGGGCGGGGCTTGCCCTGGGGGGAAAAACGAGACGCGTTCAAGGGGGCGAACGGAAACTGGGAAAAAACCACGTGCACGCCAAAAACGTTCGAAAACACTGGTTGAAAACGCACTAACGGGCGGTTAGTGCTAATGGGAGATTAACAAATTATGTTTGTCGAATGTTGCAATACATGTACATGACGACGGAAATAAAATAAATGTGTACGTGTAATTGTGGGAAAAACGATATTCGAAAACGCTATTTCTTGTCAATGGTTAAAAACGCACTAACGGACGGTTAGTGCAAATCGGAGATTAAACAAATGACGTTTGCTGTATGTTTATGCATGCGTATACAACGAAGAAAATCTAGTGGAAAAACACACTACATGTGTATTCGAAAACACTAATAGTGTGGAGAGAATTGAAAATGGCACTTTTGGGGGGATAATGGACGGTTAAGTAACCGGAGATTATATTGTGATGAATGTTAATTACTACACATGTATAATAAATGCTGAGAAAAACACAATATACGTGTATACCAGTGAGAAAAAATTGAAAATACTCAAGTGGTGAAATAAACATGTTCTTTAGGGTTAATGGCCGATTAGCTAATCGGAGATTAAATGTTTGTATTAACGAAGCATGAGAAAAAACACCACATATAGTGTGGTAAAATATCTCGATAAATGCACTACATGTATAAATTAAAAAAGTGGGGTTATATAGTGTGTGTGAAATAAACTACATGTATTAACACACGATTAGCAAATGGGAGATTAAGGGATGATGATTATTAACGTCTATACGATAACGGCTCGTTATCTTAGTTGCACCAATCATAAACTATAGTGTCGTCACGTGGTAGGCCAGCTATACCCACATTATATCATATGCAGTTGTAATTTGAATCATTGATTAAAGATAACGGTCAATTAACCCTGAATAAGGATTGTTAAACGACACGTGTCAATTAAGTAGTGGATTAAAGATAACGGCTTGTCACGCTATACAAGTCTGGTACAATACCGTCTTTGTTAAAAGATTCAATTGATACAAATACAACAAAAGGAATAATAATAGTGTGCAATCAGAAGTGAATTTTATATAAGCTTTTAAAGGTTGATGAGTTGTAATATATGCATCTGGGGAATTGCAGTTAACATATCGGGAGTTTATAAACGTATATACTACAACAATACAAGAAACACACTCTTTTAAAACAGTTCGTTTTCAATACGTTTTGGTCACATTTCTCAATAGGCCTTTGCATTGTCCTTCCGACCTCCAAAATAAGGGGTTATAAGTAGGCAAAAATGCCGCAATGCCTATGAGCTAGTATATTTTGTGACAGGGAGTTAAAATCCTATTCCCCCAGAGGAATTTCCCAATTTAAGCCCCCTTTGTTCATGCCCATGGGCCTGTACAAGAACGGACACCTGGTGTCAAAAACGGCACAAATTAGTGCAAAGTACTAATTAAGAGGGTCGAGACATTTTATATATAGACATGTACCCGTTACTTGGATATGTTAAGTACATGTATATATATATCTGTTAAATACCGTGGGACAAACTGTCCTATATTTTTATGCACCGTAAACCCAATATTTTTTAACAATTTATAGTTGATATTTTGTTTTTATTTTAGATTTATAATTTCACATTTCATAAGTAATTGTCAATAAAAACTATAAAAATGTTACATTAGTCGAGTGCATCATTTGTTAAATGTTTAACTATAGCTACAGTGTATACATATAGGATATATACTTAATTTAAGATTATTTGTAGGGTACATGTATACAGTATACAAATGTGCCTCGATTAACCAGAAATGATATTTTGGCATATAAAATATTTTTTAAAGGTAATAAGGAGACAATATACATGTACATGTATATCATTTCTTGTATATACATGCATTAACGGTGATATACATTGTATAATGATGTATAACAATTATAAGAATTTCCACTTGTTAGCATAAAAACACAACTATATAAACACGTAAATCACGTACTCGATTAACCAGAAATCACATTTTCGATATTTTTAAACACATTGCATGTAACATGGAAACATATAATACAATTGGTATTTGAAAATATTAATTAACTTTATTTTTGTATACCAAAGTGCAAACAATTTCACTTTAAAATCTTAACTATATCCATAGCAAATATTTTATAGTGTGGCATAATTTCCAAATATCAACGATAATTTCAAAAAAAGAACGATAGTCAGGCGTGGGGTCTATAGAAAAAAGGAACACTGTATAGAAATTCGAATGGAACATCACAATTCTAGAATCGAGGAATTCTAAAAACTCGATATATAGTGCACGCGATGGAACGCGTATAAATTGGAATCTAATCAGAGCATTCGATTTTCATCTTTCGAAATTCCACACGAAGCCCCTTTCATGAATTCCATGTATAGAGTGCTTTGGAAGCATATAGTGCAAAAATTTCGAATGAAACATTGAAAATAATGCGTTCTAGAACGCACATTTCGTTTTTTCGGTTGTCTTTGAGAGCCCCTTTATCATGTTGGAAAAGAAGAGAAGAGACCATGTCACTGCGTCGGCTTCACGTGACCCACCGAATTACGCTTAGGCCTACTCCCCCCCCCCCTCCTCACCCTCCCCTTTTCTGCAGTTGACAAAAAGCCGGAGGGGGGTCTCTTTTGGGAAGCCCATGGGGACGGGTCGGTCCAGAGGTATACGAAAAGCGTCACAGGCCAACGCTACTTTCCCATGCCATCGCACGGCAGCTCCAGAGGGGGGTCAAGCTGGGGAATAATGCATTATGGGAAGAGGAGAAGGAGGATTTGAAGGGGGGGTTGAAGTGAAAAAAAAAAAAATAGTTGGAAAACCGGTAAAGGACCCGGGCAAAAGCACGCTGGGAGGACGCGTTCAATAGACGGGAGGAAACGTGTGGGGTGGTAAGGGGAGTAGTGGGGGGGGGGGGGGAAGTTGAGGGGGTGAGCCTGACGTGGGGTGGGATATGCAGAATGTTGCACATGGCTGCGTTTCATCCGGCCGCAGGTGTGACCGAAACATGCAGAAGGTGGGAGCATCGAAATCACGAACGAAAATGTATACGTCAATCATGGAGTGACGTCACGCCGCGAAATCGACGTGTCCGGAAACGGCTGCATTAATTTTTGAAACTATATTTTATAGTTGAATTTCAGGCTTTTGTAATGTAGTTTCAAAAAATATTAAATTTAAAAAAAAAATCGTAAAAAAAAGTATCGTATATAATGCATATATTTGAGTTCGGATGCATGCTTCAATATTTGCGTAGTCGAGTGAGTAATATATGTATATAAGAGTTGCTAGAATAGCTGGGTATAGTTTATATATGCTCAATATTTGGATATGGGGTATATTGCTTCCCGTGTTACTCGCATCCTTGTATATGGGAGGGTTGAGATGCATCAAAAAGTGGTTTGATGTGAGTTGTTAATTATAACGAATTTATACGCCTCTTTATTTACCTCCAAATGAGAAATTCATATATTGGTTACTTATATGCATGGTAAAGAACGAATTATATATAACATATATGACACAGTCTACATGTTATTTTGTGAGTTTTTTTTCCATTGACATATGTACGTGCATGTATTGGAATGTTTTGGAAATAAGAAAACGCTCTTTTCTATATAGTTTTCTCTCTTAATTCCATTTATACAAATTCGAATGTTTAGGATTAAAAAATATTCGAATTCATTTTTTCATTAAGACAAATTCGAATATGTTTTGTGTTCCTGAAAAACCGCGCGTTCTTTTCCGTGTTTTGTTTTTTTCCATTTTCAAAATCGAATGTTACGAAAAAACGTTCTTTTCCATTTTTCCGCTTAGAACATTCGAATTCGTTTTTCCATGCAAATAGAGAAATTCGAATGTTGAAAAAAACGCGTTCTTTTCCATTTTTTTTTTCTATTTACGAATTCGAACGTTCTATATATATATATATATATATATATATATAGAAAACCAACGTGTTTTCTATAGTTTCCTGCACCACGTGTAGCATGCTGCAATTGCTGCCATTTTGATATGCATGGAAAAGAATGTTTTCATAAAGTGCACTGCTTATGCCCAAAACAATTTGTATATGTACATATATGGAAAAATGAATTCGAATATTTTAATTCTATATATACAAATACGTTCCAATATATATATATATAATTCGAACGTATTAATATAGAATTGAAATATTCGAATTCATTTTTCCATATATGTACATATGCAAATTGTTTTGGGCATATGCACCTTATATATATAAAAACATTCATTTCCATATATCAAAATGGCAGCAATTGCAGCATGCTACTGCACGTGGTGCACGAAACTATATAAAACACGTTGGATTTTCTATCCAGGAGAGAGTAATGGCAAATAGATATAGAAATGGGTTCTATAGCAATATATAGTATATATAAGGGATAAATGCCATGCCATTCTATGGGCGCATTGATACACACACACACAGACATCCAATGTATACAAACAGAAGCAGCGCATAGAAATTGGTTGTGCGGCTAATATAATGAGGTAAAAAGGTGTCATTGTGTCCGTTTAATAGAGCCAGTAAATATGGGCTTGATCAGGCGTCACAAAAGTCATTGAAATTAATAAGAAAAGCAGCAGCAGCAGCATCGCATGGGGAGTACATAGTATATAGTGTATATATATATATGCAGGGCCCCATAATACATTTTGAGAAAAGAGGTTTTTATAAATGGCGACGAATTGAATCGCGGAGGGCCATTGTGACTCTCCGAAAAAGGAAGCTTTTGTTGGAAATTCACTTATTATTGTCATCATTTTCGCGCCCAAAAAGACACCCCCTCCCTCCTTTTCTCCAAAATAGGTCCAAAAATCCATTCACTTTTATATGACGCCTTTTCACCCAACAACAGTGCACTAGTGTGTATATACTATAGTTCAGGCTCGTGCATTTTTCTCGCCCCGTGATATATAATAATATCGTTATCAAAGATTTGTTTTGTGTTTGGGAATAAAAAAAAACACACACACACACACACACACTATATAATGTGTATAAAAAGCCTCTCACCGCATGATGAATGTATAAAAGAGCTGCTTTTCATCGGATTTAAATACGCCACGCTTACGAATTCAAAACGCCAATTTAACACCGTATTAAATCAGAATATATATACATGTATATATATTCCATTGAATAGGAGAGGATGATATCGATATTAGTCTCTTATATAACACTACTTAATTGTCCCCCGCTTTTTTTCAAAAACTACATAAGCACGACGTGCATTATGTATAAGGAAATTGATACATGGGGTCCCAATCAACAGGCCCCAATAACAATATAGTCCAATAGGGATTGCATTATATATATACACACATGTATATCAAGGATCATTACCATAAACTCTTCATATATAATTTAACAATTGAAAGCCCTTGAAAAAGTGGTTGACCTATGACCATGTGTGCTATAATATACAGTATAAAACAGCGTAGAGCATGGAGCATGGCATATTATATAATATTATATAATAATATATTATATAATAGTTTAAATAGTTAACGTGCTATACCTTATATATATATATATATAGAGTATAGCACGTTAACTAAATATATATATATATATATATATAAAACAGCGTGGCATATGCCTTAAAAATGCAGCGTTCGTTATATCGAGAGCCGCGACCGTTATATGCTATGTTAATTTTTAGCTTGGCCTATGACTATATTAAGCCCTATAAATCTATATTATATTGTGTTAAATAATATACATGTATGTTATATTTATTTGAAACGTGTTTATAGTTATGCATTTAACACGATATAATATATGATTTATTTTCAGCTTTCGCAGTATTTTGAGTACCCTTATAAGACATAAAATTGCCGTTCGTTATAAACAGAGTCATATATGCATATATTAGTGTGGGATAGTGAAGGGAGCTGCCGAACCGTTCATTATATCGAGATGCTGATACATGAGAGGTATATAAGCATGCATTTCGTTCGGGATCATTCACTCTGTTCGTTATACCGAGAGGCTAATACATGTACACATGTAAATGCATTTTGACCGGGACCAACTCTGTTCGTTATACCGAGAGTTATACAATAAATATAGGCATTCTGGCTGGGACGAACTACTCTGTTCGTTATACCGAGAGGCTAATACATTCGAGGTAAACATTAAATATAAAGCATTTTGGTCGGGACCAACTCTGTTCGTTATACCGAGAGGCTAATACATGCGAGGTAAACATTAAATATAGGCATTCTGGCCTGGACTAACTCTGTTCGTTATATCGAGAGCCAACTGTACATTTCGTTAATGTTCGTATATATAAAACGAGTCCATATATATCACGTTTTCTTATTCATGTTATGCATTTGTCATTGAATTTTGAACACTTTCCAACATATCCATTAATGTCTTAATGAAGACTTTTATATCGAATAATTAGCCTTTTATAACAAATACATTAAAAGTACACTGTATATATAATACTAATAGATATATCTATTTTTATACCTTTTTATTCAAAGGCGTCATATTTAAGAAAAGACGCCATTAATTTATCAATTTGCACACCATGCAAAAGAAGATAGACATCTTTCGATCCCCACCCCCAAAAATAACGACAATAACTTAAGAGTGTAATATTCATAATAATAATAATAATAATAATAAATAAATAATAAAAAGCTGAAATCGTCGTGAAAGAGAATTAAAACGTCTGCCATGCAGCATCAAACTCTATTCAATTATTGCATAGTTGTTATAAAAGGACGACATTTATATACAAATATACAAATAAATAAAGAAATTTTTCCAATATCAAGAAGCTCTCGCTCTTTTCTATTCAAATCTCACATCCCATTCAACACAAGATTTTTTAATGCGAACATACACATGAATTTTTTTTTTTATTTTTACAAATCTTTATAATATGAAAAATGAGATATTTTCTAACTGCGTTTCTAAGCAACGTCTGCGACAACAATAAACACTCTTTCCTATATATAGAGAATCACTATAAACACGTGTCTGAACATGTAACGTGTTTAGGACGTGTTCACAAATCGAACGCCAACTTGAAAGGCGTTTTTAATAACATAAATACGTGTTTAAGACAGCTTTGAATTCGAATAAAAATGCATCCTAAACACGTGTCTGAACATGTGTTTAGGACGTGTTCACAATCGAACACATATGGCATTTGAAACACGTTTTAAAATACAAATACGTGTTTAAGACGGTTGTTAATTAAAATAAAAATGCATCTTAAACACGTGTCTGAACATGTGTTTAAGACGTGTTAACAATGAAACGCATATAGGCATTTAAAACACGTTTTTTAAAATACCTGCAAAAAATACAAATATGCATGTGTTTAAGACATGTTAAGTCAAATAAAAAAAACTGTTCTACGTGAAATGAATCACATTCAATTCAGAACACTATCCAGAACATATATCAAAAACACGTGCTACAAAAATACTCATATTTTCCGATGGTCATATCATCAACTTCCAGCACTATTAAAACGCTTTGCAAACGTGTGAATACTTAACATGTTCTAGGTGTTCCGACTCAAGCGTTCAGAACACTATCCAGAACATATCAAAAATGTTTCGAAAGCACGTGCTTCCAAAATGTTCGTATTTTTCTAAAGACCATAAAATCGATTTCCAGCGCCGTCCAGAACACATCTAACGTGCGAACACTTATCACGTTCTACGCGTTCCGAATCACGTGTTCAGAACACTTTCCAGAACACATCGGGAGTTTTCAAAAACACGCATTACCGAATTTTTTTATAGTTTCGATATTCATAACAACCGTTCCAGAGAATCCGTGAGCACGTGACGCCATGTGTTCACACAGGTGTTCCAGGCTGGAACACGTGCCTATTTTCAAACATTTTCAATCATTTTTGAATTTGCCTGGAGGTTTCGCTTCCTACATGATATTTTGTTGCTATTAGGCATAATATTTTGATATTTTGTGCTGTTCAAGGCCTTTTTTTCACATCTATTGTGTCCCATATGTGCTTTTCTCTCTATACATGCAGTATATTTTATGTAGGCCATCTCGCCTAAGTACGATATTTATTTCATATTTTCGCAATCTCTTCTTTTCATCTAATGTTATCCTCGTGTTTTTCGTGCTGATTTTTTCCCCAAACTTTTTCGCCTATATTCTATTGTTATCATATCACACGACCTTATACACGAATATATATTATATATATATATATATATATATATAAAAAAAGGATTTCGGACATATTTGATAGTCCTCCGGACATGATATGAATTAAATTCATACCTTTTTTTTTTCTGCCTTATATGTCATTTCGCGTGTTCATCCTTTTCAAAATTTATCAAATTTTTTGTCCATTGTTTTGTTTTGTCGGTTTGAGTTTTGAAGGATTTTTCATTGTCACAAAATGATATTGATTCACATCCGTTTTTTATCCCTTTTTTTTTAATTTGCGGGGCTGGCTGGGAAGTCACGTGATGTCGTACTTTATACATGCACACCTTATACACTCTGCATGAACACTAATTACATGTAAACCCATGTGCATGCTCCGACTTACATGTATAAACCTACATTAAAGGACGATTAACTTTTATAATGGTGCAATCCGTCAAAAATCAAATTTTAGTTTTCCACAAATATGTACACTATACAATATAATAGGGGTACTCAAGTTCATCATCGTACATCGGAGATTTCGTATTACATGTATTTCGTAAACAGGCTCGTGCGTGTAATCACGTGCGTTCCAAAATAGATTTTTAGAACGCGCGTGATATATTTTTAGAACGCACGTGCTAGATTTAGAACTAAAAATCAATTTTTAGAACGCGCGTGATAGATATTTAGAATTAAAAATCGAATTTTAGAACGCACGAGCGTGTTTACGAAATAATACGAATTCTCAGAAGCATACAATGATGAACTTGAGTACCCCTATTATAACATATATATATATTATATAATATAATATAATATATATAATAAATATATTATAACATGAAAGAATGAATATACTATAGTCTACAATGCTGAACATGTATTTAACATGTCCCAATCGTGTTTGTTTTATAAAAAAACAATACATGTATACTTTGATATAACATGCATGTATACACGTTTTGAATTTGCATTAAATTGAAGGGCTATAGTTTTATATGATTGCAGGAAGTAGAAGTATACATGTATATATACGCCTATTAGTTCAATTTGATAATGTAAACATGTTTTCTGGATGTTGAAAATGGTGTCCTTAATCATGATGGAAGTATAGATGAGTAAAAATGGGGAAAAAGATAGAAAAGAAAGAAGAAAAAAGAAATTTGTTTGAAAATGTATATGCTCCCATTTAGCAACTGTTTGACTTGTCTTTTATGTCCACGAACAATTGTGGTCAAATACAAAGCACAAAAGACAACTGGAGAAGCAGATTTCGAGTGTTTCGAGATACAAAAGAGACTCCGTATATACTAAAGAGGGGCACTTCACCTTGTATATACAAACCCAATTATAGCCCTAGAAAACTTACATTGTATACGGAACTTTATAATATAGTCGCATAAAAAAAATGCAGAAAACTTGGCATTGAGAAATCCATTTACAATTAATCAAATAAAACCATTTTTTAAAAAATTAAAACTAATAATTATAACATATTAGTATATAGGATAAGGCATGTTGCTTATTTGTTGGAATATGACGTCAATTTTCCATTAGTCTACGACGCTGTCTTACAAATAGGCTATACATATAAGGACATCAATTTAGTTCAAAAATGACATCATTTGTGTAAAATGACGTGATTTTTGCACACAAAATACAACTGACTGAACTGTGTTACACTATACATGTATAAGTGATTCACTATAAAAGAAGCAGTGTTACATGTATTGAAATACTCGAATGACGTCATTTGCCCTATGTGATGTATTACATATAGACACATTGGCCACTGTCTAACTATATTATTATACATGTATGATAGATTTATTTAAAAAAATTTGATACACTTAATAGCGTCATATTTCGTTAACTTCACCGACATGGATATAATGACGTCACTTACACCTATTAAAATAACGTCATTTGTCCCATGTAAAGCATCCCATAGACACTATACATTAACTTGTTTAAACGGATCCATAAATATTTGAAATGTGCCATATATTATAACGTCATATATTTCGATAAATTTATACATGGATAAATTAAATTGACGTCACTTTCACCTATTAAAATGACGTCATTTGTCCCATGCAAAGCATCCCATAGACACTGTATCGCCATATGCATGGATCCATTTCCAAACTTGTATAAAAGTTTACACCCCGGTCTAGACATGAAAAAAACCCATAGGCCTACATGTATAGTAACCTAGCAAGTACCAACGACGTTATACATCACAGATATATGAAATTTTTCAGGAAAAACCGATTTTTTTTATTGCAAATAAATCGGAAAAGCTCACCGGATGTGGACTTATAGGTTGCTCACTGAACAAGATAGATAAAACGTAGCATTCCGATTCCTCTAGCAATTGTCCTTCTCAAAACTACATAAAACGTCGGAAACGATTTCTTGTCCCGTGTCAAAAACATATATATATCAAATAAAAATAAACGGGGAAAATGTTTCTTTTAAAATTTTAATACACATAAAATAATATTTTTTTCTTGATATGAAACACGGGATATGAAAAAGGAACGAGGCGCGCCGTTCCATGCGAGCCGCGAGCCGTGAGCCGACGCAGGTCGCGCCATCTATCAATCGCAAAGGGCAACTGGAAATCACAATTTTCAGTTGGAAGCTACGTCGAGGACGTTTATTGCTAAACTTGCTTCTTTTTTTTTTTAGTGTCTGAGAGCATGTTATGAGTACACAACGGACGTTTCGTTAAAATTAACTTCATCAAATATCGAAATGATGCTGCTTTCGGGATTAATTTTTCCCATCGTTTTCGTGAGTATTTTACGCACTTTTTCACATTTTTCTACTTTTGAAAAACCTCCTTAATTCGTTTGCACGTGCACGGCTATATACATGTATATATATATATATAGGGCCGGTTCGAATTCTTTTTTTTTTCGAACCCGGCGTTCTAGAACGCTTTTGTTAAGGCCTATTTAAAAATATTTGAATATTTGACTATATTTTACCCCCCAAAAAACCAAGTTTTTATATAAATTCAGCGCTATTTTCGTGAATTTATAGTGTAAGAGATTCTCAATTACATGTATTGAGAATTTAGGCCCCGGGTTTCAAGCGGGATTTTGTCTAGCGATGGACCTAAGCACCATCTAAGGTAATTATTAAATACAAACTTTAAAATTTATTGAATGTTATTTATATTTATATTAGTTTTTAACATGCTTATATATACAATGGTGATAACGCAGTATTCTTAACAAGCATATTGTACTTTTTTAAGAAGTTTTTAAATCTCTTAGATTTTAAATCATTACAAAATGTATCCGTTTATTTGTATGAAAAATGAATACAAAAATATGTTATACATGTACATTTGTTTGAAAATTATCGCCGAATTAGGTCTAATGTATTTAAGACAGAACAATTTAATTATCATTTCGTATATTAAATTATAAAATTTACTATATATAATCTTATCCATATAAAATGTTCCAATTTTACCGCTATTAAGTTTATAGGGCCTACTATAATAGCTATTAATTTCGATATTAAATTTAGTATAAAAATCAGGTTTAAAATCAGTATAAAAATCAAATTTTATAACTATAAAACATTTGTTTTAATTCTTTGGAAAAGTTTTTTGAACGCGTATTTTATCACAAATTTGTGTTTCAAAATAATAATAATTTCATAATAAACAGTTGCATTGGTCATAAAGTCCTTAAAATATATTTTATAAGGTCTATAGCTATAAAATATATTGAAATTTATACTTAAAAATCGTTAGGTCCAATCGCAGATATCGCTAAATTTATTATAGGGCCTATATGAAACATGCCCTTACTCAAGGACATGTTAAAAACGTGTAAATGTTTATCACATTATTACATGTTTTAATCGAGTTTATTGCAAAAAAAACTCAAAAATATAATGAATCACAAATTTCAATTTATAAAGTTATTAAAATTATATAAGGGCATAATTAATACATGTACTAAATGGTTCCAACATTTAACGGACCGATTAACATATATATGCCTACACAAATTGTTTAAAACTGAGATAAAGCCCTGGGCCAGACTAGGCTGTTTCCGCGCGTTTGGCTATTGCCTCAAAAAAGCCTTTTGAAATATAAAAGAATTTTCGCACGAGATATTAATATGCGAATTTAATAATTCTAGAACGCCCTGCTCGAGGCTGGCCAAACGCGCGGAAACAGCCTAGTCTGGCCTAGGGCTATAAATCATCATTTATTTGCCTAAAACCAACAATATTTGTTAATGATTTTATTACAATCTCAATTTAAATCAACTATTAACATTAATGGCGATTTCAAGTACATTATACAATATATAGGCCATAATTTATAATAAATTTTTACCTGATGATATAATTTTGTATGATTTCTTGATATAATTTTATCTATTTCTAAATAGTTGAACATTTTCATAATTCATGTACAATGTATTTCGCATTGAAATTTTCACGTTCACATGTTATTAAATTACAGGTATAAAATTAGCCTATGCCGGAAATGGTGCAGTTTATAATATCAAATTAATGGACTTATTATGTCCTAATCAAATTAAGTTATAACTTATCCTATTAATATTTATCGGCCCTTTCCATCATTTCATTTGAAATATTTCACGTTATTAAACTTGTAATGTTAAATCGGTTAACATGTCCAGAACATGTTCAAGTATATGAAATATTTTCAATATCTTATAGATATATTATTAAAAAGCGTTCTTTAAAATGCTTAGATATATTCCCTTGTATTTCAAACATGTATAATTTGTTAAAATCATCATTTTGTCATCCCAAAATTTTCATGTCTTGAACATTGTATATACATGTAAATGCATGTACATAATTTTGGTTTGGTCTAATTCGTGTTCTGGACATATGTAAATTTAAAAACATGTAAGTTTCGGATGAGCTATAGTATATAGCAAACATATATACCTTGGTATATAATGTATAATTTTATATAGCATATGCATGAAATTATGGCTCATAATTTAATGAAATAAAAGGGGAATTAATGCATGCCATGATGACTCTCTCTATACAAACTTTTATGCATCCATGCATGAAAAATAAGAAAAGATAAAAGACTAAACAAAATTTTATTCAAATTTCAGACATTTTTTTTTACGTTTTATGCATGCATGAATTTATGCATGACGTCCTGTGACAATTAAAAATTTATTAATCTCAAATTTGCATCAGATTTTCTGGATTTGTGGATAATATTAATCAAATGTTGGAATAATATCACATTTCATATAATTTAGGTCTTAGATTATACAAAAAATATCAAAAATTTATACCAAAAATTTAAAAATGTTATAGATTTAAAATAAAATTTTCATGCATTTATTGCAAATTGACAATTTTCATATCAAAATGTGAATTTATATCAAAATTTCAATTACCAAACTGCAACAAAATTATATACACGTAATTTACACCAATTTTACAACTGAATCGGAATACAAAATGTATAATTTACATGTATACAAAATGTAGAATGTGTGTTCATGACTATAATTTAAATTAAATAAATTTTAAAAAATGGACATTTATTTGGTCGTTATATTTTATGTGAAATTATTATTAGTGTCTTAATTACGACATGTAAAATTTACTACATGTTCAACGATAGTATACATGTGTACTTTTCATGTGGAAAATTCATGTATACAATATTTAATATTATTTTTTTTAAACAATTTTGTGTATAACTTGAAAGTATATACACACACTGTAAATGTTTAATATTAAAAATTATGTTTTATGAATTAACTATACCTATTTTATAATTAAAAGTTGAATAGACTACATGAATTAGCACATTGAAATAGGTTTTCAGCTAGGATGAAATCCATGACCACGACAAAATTTTAATCCGCTTTACATGTAATGACACGTTTGTCGGTAAATAAAATCAGCTAAATAAACTGTTTCATTCAATCTTAAACAACGTTAAAATTCCCCATTTCTGATTCTTATTTCAGCTAGGATGAAATGAATTCCGTGACCACGATTAATTAATATTTCATCTTAAACACTCAGCTAAATAACTTGTTTTTCAGTCAACATGCTAAAATAATATTGGCAGAAATCTTGTTTCAACCATCTTTCAAAAAACCTTAAAAATTCAAATATTTTCGTTATTTCAGCTAGGATGAAATAAATTCCGTGACCACGATGAAAACAATATTTAGTCTTAAACACTCAGCCAAATAACTTGTTTTTCAGTCAACATGCTAAAATAATATTGACTTAAAATGGCTGAAAAAATCCATAGTTTCCTTTCGAATTCGCATTTCAGCCAGGATGAAATCCGTGACCACGACTAAAAAATATTTTCAGTCTTAACCACTCAGCTTTACTAAATTAACCAATCAAAAACCTTAAAAAAAAGTTAAGGACCCTTTCATAGCTATGTGTCTCATGTTAGTTACCCATTAACAATTAAAAAAATTACTTAAACGACTCCAGCGCCCCCTCTAGTTGTCAAAAGGTAATTAGAGCGTCAAGTGTCGCCATTTCCCACCGCATGGAGTCGCTTCGGTTAGTCAAATTGCATTCCTATAGGCGTGTAACCGCCTTTTGATACGGCGCTCCGGGCAAAACACGTGCAATGACGTCAGCAAAAAAATGACGTCATGAACTGCATTTATAAGTAATATACAGGGGTGGCAAATGGTCCCAAGAAAAAAAAAAGGTAATTGCACTTACCACGATGACGTCATGAGGCTTTTTAGAAAAGGTTGGGATGAACAAGATGGCGGCACTTCCGGTATGATGAAGCAAGATGGCTGCTGATGGTTGGTTTGACATTGAAGATGAGGCACTTCCGGTAGAAATTTCATAATAGGAGTATCTGTTGGAGGTTACAAGATGGCGGCACATCCGGTAGAAGCACAAGTTGTGAGTTTCATCCGCTAGAGGTTACAAGATGGCGGCGGCATATCCGGTAGAAGTGCAAGTCGGAGACTCACACGATAGTATTAGAAAGCACTTCCGGCTGCAGAACAAGATGACGTCATTTCTATTTTTTTATTAGCAGAGCAAGATGGCGACTCGTTTGTTGGATGAACGACATGACGTCACATCCGGTAGAGCAGTGAATCCATTGGCCACTTCAAGCAGCAAAATAGCAAGATGGCGGCTGATCCAAAAGCAAAGCAACATGGCGGTTTATGACATCACATTTGATAGTAGAACAAGATGGCGGTTCATCTCATAGTAAAACCAGATGACGTCACATTCGGTATCAAAGCAAGATGGCGGTTAATCGGGTATCAGAGCAAGATGACGTCACTTCCGGTATAGAATTCAATTTCAGTTCATCCTGTAGAGACAATATGATGTCACATGCTACATCAAAAAAAGATGACGTCACATGCGGTACCATTGCAAGATGGCGGCTCATCTGATATCATATTTAGATGACGTCACATCCGGTACAGACTCCAATTGCCGTTCAAGCAGCTGCAGAATAGCAAGATGGCGGCTGTTCCAACAGGAGAGCAAGATGGCGGTTCATCCTACATCAAAACAAGTTGACGTCACATCCGGCATCACACGAGAGCAATACGACGTCACATCCGGTAAAAATCCAATGGCGGCATTTTAACCAGCAACTCAGCAAGATGGCGGCTCATCTAATATCAGATGAAGATGACGTCACATCCGACATCGTAGCAAGATGACGTCACATCCGACATCGTAGCAAAACGGCGTCTCATCCCACATCAAGATAAGATGACGTCACATCCGGTACAGACTCCGATTGCAGTTCAAGCGGCTGCAGGATAGCAAGATGGCGTTGGTAGGAATAGCAAGATGGCGTCATTTGTTTGAGGTATCTATAAAAAACGAAAAGAGGTAAAACCGAAGTGTTAAAAAGCAGCGTTAGATGTCGCTGTAATCGGTTTGAAAACAAATTTAAGGCGCACTTTAGGGATATACATATATATATATTTTAAAAAGCAAAGCCATAAGCAAAGCACGTTACATATACACGTACATGTGAGAGCGCTAATTTCCGCGCACCGTCGTGCTTTCTGTGGAGCGCCGTAGTCTCTATTTCTGCTCGTGCTTCTGCTTGTGGCTGCCTTTTTGGTCGTTTGTATAAAATGTAATGAATGCAAAAGCAAAAGCAAAAGCAGTCAGTCAGTCTCTCTCTCTCTCTCTTTTTCTATAGAAATAGAGGCTGTTTTGTGACATTACCAATGGCGGCTTATTACATTCTTTTGCCTTGCCTTTTTACTATAGCCTATTCAATGAATCACATAGGGAATTTTTTTGATAGCGATAGCAGCGCCACCACTCGAGAATAATAACAATAATAATAGCTGCCAAATGTGGATGATGATGATGAAAAAACGTGTCCATGAATAAGAAGGAAAAATAGAAAAATATGCTTTTGCACTACTTTCAATTCAATACAATTTTTTTTTATTTTCGTGTAAAGGCCCCCCCCCCACCTCCTTCTTCTCCTTCTCCTACTCCCCCCTTTGTGAAAGATGGGTTTCTCTACTGCAGTTGTTGTTGGAAGACAATGGGAAAACCGATAAGAAAAGATGAATGAAAAAATTCAACTCCCCCCTCTACCACCCCCTAAACGTCAACCTCCTCCTTTCAAAACACCCCTCAGTGAAAATTCCCTAGCACAATATCGTATAATACAATAATTTTTTTTTTCTATCCAAGGGGTCAGAAGGAATATAGGAAGTCTTTTGAGTGAAGCGCCGCCCTCATTTATTCGGAGGCAGCGCCACCTTGCGGAAAGTGTGGGAATGAATATGGATTTTTTTTTTGGAGGGGGGGATAACAATAGGACCTATAACAATAGGACCTATGCTATATAAAGACACCCCTCTAAAGACGTGCTTGTGGATAAAATGGAAATGTAGGGGGCGCCACAAACGGAATAGGACCGGAAGTGGGGGGGAGGGGGGTTCGAGAATACAGCGACATGTTCCCCTAGCCTACATGTAAATTATAGGATTCCAAATTTTGAAAAAACGTGTTTTAGAGGGGAAAATGACACGTGTTAAGTTGGTGTAAACATTTAAGGTGAAAGAACGTGTAGTGATAATAAGAATGTGGAGACATGTTCTGAACATGTTTTCCAATAATAAGACTGCACGAACATGTTATAAACACGTTATTTTTCCAAAAGTATGACCAAAATTTATGCATGCTTATTCCCAAAAATTGAACATGTTACGAACGTGTTCTCATCCAAAAGCATTGTTGCATGGACATGTTTCACCTTAAGCTAGTGAACATGTACGGAACATGTTTTGTAAACGTTCTTTTTTATAAAGTATGGCCATAGAAAAATTTCCGCATGTTTATTTCAAAAATTGAACATGTTACGAACGTGTTCCCATCCAAAAGCATTGGGTGCGTGGACATGTTTCACACGTTAAGCAAGTGAACGTGTACGGAACATGTTTTCTTAACGTTCTTTTTCCAAAAGTATGGCCAAAATTTATACATGCTTATTCCCAAAAATTGAACATGTTACGTACGTGTTTTCTTTCCAAAAGCATTCAGGGTGCGTGGACATGTTTCACACGTTAAGCAAGTGAACATGCACGGAACATGTTTTCTTAAAACGACACTACCATAGAACGAACACGTTCTAGATTCCCCTCACAAAGTGTTCACGAAGTAAAGCACATAAGCATTGCAGTGAAAACCACGTTTTAGATTAAAGCTGGGGGTGTTAAACATGTATTTACATGTAGTGGGATTTACACGTTCCAAGATTATGATTTTAGACAGGTTGTATAAAAGTTGATCAAAATTTTCAAATCTTAAATCATGTTTTTTCTAAAATAATAAATAAGAAGATATAATTTTAAAATTAAAATAAATGTGCCTGTCTAAAATCATCCTGTTACGGAATATCCTCTATAAAAGCATCAATATAGTCCCAAGATTATGATTTCAGGCAGGTTGTACAAAGAATAAATGAGAATATAATTTTAAAATTAAAATACATGTGCCTGTCTAAAATCATCCTGTTACAGAATATCCTCTATAAAAGCATCAAATATTCCCAAGATTATGATTTTAGACAGGTTGTACAAAAGTTGATCAAAATTCTCAAATCATTTTTTTTTCCAAACTAATAAACAAGAAGATATAATTTTAAAATTAAAATAAATGTGCCTGTCTAAAATCATCCTGTTACAGAATATCCTCTATAAAAGCATCAATATTCCCAAGATAATGATTTTAGACAGGTTGTATATACCGTAATTTTTGAAATATTTCGTGCACCCCATTAACAAGAAGTAGAAGAAGAAGACCCATGATGATTTGCATTTTTTTTTCCACTTGAAATCTCTGTTCCAGTTTTGGTCATTTGGGACCAATGACCCCAAGAGTGACCCCTACTTTTGTCCTCCCCCTCCCACCCCCATTTTTTTAAAAACAAGATGCGTGTGGTTCCTGTTGCAGGTGCATTTACAACAAAGGCTTGAAAAGTCCCACAGGAGAGAGAGAGAGAGAGCAAGGCAAAGGAAGAAAAGCGTTTGCTATCTCTCTCTCTCTAGCTCACCTTACCAAAACCAAAAATTTCAGTTTTTTTTATAGGCCTTATCAAAAAAAATATCTCCCACCAGATGTCTTACCCTTCGTGTTCGGGAACGAATCCCGTGCGATTATTTACAGCCTCAATTCGCCACCCTTTAATTCGGCGCATCACCCCCTTCCTTACCCCCCCCCCCCCCCACTTCACCTTCATTGCATCCAGCGACCCCTGGGCGAAAGGTCACGAGGACCGAGTGACCTTTACACTTTTTAAATCAATTTCCCTTTGACCATACAAAACGAGACTGAAAATTAAAAAAAATAATATAAATTATATATGGCATACATGGATCCATAATTTAATTGGATATGGCCATATCTGTTTCAATATATGGCCAAATCTGGCATCACACTCGACTAAATTTAGTCTAGTATCTTAAGATACTATTGTCGAGTAAGACACTTTTGTCAAATGTCTTAAGATACTCTAGTCAAGCAAGACACTTTTGTCAAATGTCTTAAGATACTCTAGTCAAGTAAGACACTTTTGTCAAATGTCTTAAGATACTCTAGTCAAGTAAGACACTTTTGATAAATGTCTTAAGATAATGTTGTCAAGCGTCTTAAGATACATTTGTTGAGTGTATTAAGATATTATTGTGGAGTGTTTTGAGATGGTTTTGTCGAATGCATTAAAAGATACTTTTGTCGAGTAAGACACTATTGTGAAATGTCTTAAGATACTCTAGTCAAGTAAGACACTTTTGTCAAATGTCTTAAGATAATGTTGTCAAGCGTCTTAAGATACATTTGTTGAGTGTATTAAGATATTATTGTGGAGTGTTTTGAGATGGTTTTGTCGAATGCATTAAAAGATACTTTTGTCGAGTAAGACACTATTGTGAAATGTCTTAAGATACTTTTGTCGAGTTTCTTAAGAAGTTTTGTTTAATGTCTTAAAGTGCTTTTGTCGACTGTCTTAAGATACATTTGTCGAGCGTCTTAAGATACTTTTGTCGAGTGTTTTAAGATGGTTTTGTCAAATGCATAAAGATACTTTTGTCGAATAAGACATTATTATGAAATGTCTTAAGCTACTTTCGTCAAGTGTCTTCTTCTATGAGTTTATAAGACAGATGCAATTCGTTCGAAACGGTCTAAGACACTATGATAAAACAATAAAAAGTGTCTTAATATTATTTTTTAAATCTATTGAGCAACAAAGGCCAAGTAGAAAAAATAGATATGGCCATATAAGAAAT
>JAQGCC010000907.1:0-28695 GCA_034698905.1 Xestoiulus laeticollis
ACTGCTGCATGCTGAAGCTGCAAAGCCACATGCCTTGATGCATGTGCACACTGAAAATATCACACAAAGTTCAACAGCTTTTAATATGTTATATTCCTAGATTCGATATGGTTTGACCAAACTGCCATATATACATCTGTGTGAGAGATCAGGCATAAATTGAGACCGACAACTGCTTTAATAATCATACATTTTTTTAATAAACACTTTTACAAGTTGCGAGACATTGAGATTCCAGGGATATGTGGGGCATTTGCATTTTGCATATCGACAATTACACAACAACGAAAAATTGTGCAAAATTCATACAAAGTTCATTCAA
Organism: Xestoiulus laeticollis; assembly: GCA_034698905.1. Taxonomy (NCBI): domain Eukaryota; kingdom Metazoa; phylum Arthropoda; class Diplopoda; order Julida; family Julidae; genus Xestoiulus; species Xestoiulus laeticollis. The sequence continues at coordinate 323 of JAQGCC010000907.1, forward strand.
AATGTATGTCGCGCTTTCGGTGACTACAAAATAATTTGTTAAGACATTAACGGTTTCTTTTATTTTTGTCCTACTCCAGTTTGACGTGGAAAAGTATGTAGCCTGCTACATAATTATGCTATCTGGCCTGCATTCTGACAAATACCTGGTATACTAGAAGTCACAGAACAGACAGGTTCTGATTTTGCCAACATGTCATCCCTGCAATTTCACTGGGAATCCCATTTTATATTTGTCCCCGATCGAAGAAATGGGCGCTTTTGCGCACCCAAGATGACGCATCAAAGGTGCTTCTGGTGTGTTGCGTTGCAAAATACCCAACCTGTCCGCTTCGAGTTTCTCTTGTCAGAATTTCGATTCGATGGATTTACATTGAATTGGTGAATGTACCTAGTGTGCCGATCGGATAATGAATTAGCAAAAAAATAATAATTTTAAACAAAACAAACTTTACATTCTAACATGTTCACATGTTACTCCTTTTCTATCTTGATGTAAAAGTCTCCAAACGGTTCACTAGAAGTAGAGGTCTGGGTATTTGCTTTGGAGTCTTTATCGGGAAATATGCCTAAGCCCTCTGCCTCAGAAGTGCTTTCCGAAGGAAACCATCTTCCGCTGCTATTATATCCATCTGGTTCCTCCATCGATTGGTTATCGGAAGGGGCGAGTACGTTGCCGAAGGAAGCATCGCCTTTGTCTGTATGTACAGTCGGCTTGATATCTTCGCGGGCAACAAATTTCAGCTCATTGAAGCACCCACTCTGCTGCAAGAGCTCGTCAATGCTTTGACAAGGAGTACACTGTTTGCATGAAGCCACCATTTTCCCAACACAAAACAGAGTGCAGTCAACATGTCTAAACGAATTGGTCTCATCCAAGTACAGAAGGGGGGTATTTACGGAACATCCCTTGAACACCTTCGGACCTCCTTTGCACACAGTCTGGTTTCCGAAAAACCAGAGAGCGGCTTGGATGTCGTACAGGTTCAGCTTCTGGAGAGCCCGATCTTCGCCCAAGATTTTTGGGACCGGAACCTCGGTCTTCCAAACGTACGTCTTGCACGAGAACAAGTCCCCGTAGAAGGTTGCGTCCTGGCTTATCGTCAGTTGTCTCAACACCGAGACGAGAAACGTTTCCTTGTCGAGTACCGCCTCCACAAACGACAAGGTCTTGTATCCCGGTTCGTCGAACACCACTTTTGCCCAATTGCTGCCCGGAAGCCGTACTTTGTCCGCATGGGTCATCAGGTCCTCCCATTTCGAGACTACTAGAACCTTGCGTGGGGGGCCGGGTTCAACTGATGGTGTTTGCGGTATTTGCAGTTCTGTATGTTCACTCGAGTTCAACTGCTTGTAGTTAGAAAACGTAACTGGCGTAGTGGATCTCTTCTTCTTCTGCTTGTCCATCCATTCTGGAGAATCAGGGAAGATGGTGGGCATGGCTCCAGGCAGGATGCTGATTCTCTTGGGCACGCTCAACTTGCCTTTGGCATTGCTGTCGTGTTCTACAAAGAACTTTGCCGAGATGGAGAAAGCGTCCGAAGCGAAATGCCTCGAACACACATAGTCATTGAAGGTCATAAGACGATCTTGGCGTTGAGGAACGGCCTGCTGCCAGGCACTTAACATACCTTTGGGGACCCTGAAGAAAGAGACACGTTCAGGCCAGGGTTTACTACTGTAAGTGTACCTTAAATTACACCCTGGCACGTAGCAACGCATTCTGATTCACCCTGTCTTGGAAACCTTCAAGGGAGAACTATTGATGAAGTTATTTTTTGTCCAAGATGAGAAGTAGACCTAGATGTATGGCATTGATGGACTGTGGCAGATTCTGGACATCCATGGACAGCTATGGAAGACCATCTGACTTATCTATGTAAGAGCAGATACAATTTATAGAGGGCCATTCAAAAAGGACGTCGTAAAAGGATGAGGGGGGATAGTGGGTTATCATACCGTGGACATTACTTGAGGCGATTTTGATCTGTGGCACCAGATGTGTAAAATATCTGTTATTCCCTACTCCTAGAGTGTTGTACTTTATTTTTGTTGGAAGTTGCCGAAAAGAGCCGTTCTTTTTGAATAGCCCTTACGTGTGTACCCTTGATATGGTATCACAAGGATCATCATAACTTCAGCCAGCAGACCAAAGGGTATTGTAGTAGTTCCACGAGGCTTGATTGGTTTTTATAATGTTAGAAATGAAAAATGACTCTCTGATTGGTAATTATTGTTCATTTATTTCCCATAATATATTACTTACATGTATCTATAATGATATGCTTTCCTTCGTACGTTAAGAAAACTATACGTAATATTGATTCACTCACAAGAAAGGCATCAGACCATGCTCATTCCAGCATCATGTTTTGTAACAATAAGGGCCTTCTTTTAGTTCTATATTTGTAGTTTGCCAAGGTTTTTATGGTATCAGCAGCCTATGGCAATTTACGTTGTCGGAGTTGTCATTTGTCCATTGATCCAATTGAGCAAATGATCATTATTTGAAAATGTGTAAAAATTTTGTGATTGTGGTTTCTTGGCGATCTTCAGCTGCTTTCTAAAAATTCATAATCTTTTCTATCAGATTCATGTGCTGTCGACAAGGAAACTGGCAACAACATGGATGAAGAGGATATTGATAGTGATTGGGAGGAATGCGAGGAGCATAAAACGATCACATTATGTCTGTTTTGCAGTGAAACGTTTGGGTGAGTGCAGATGCAGACTTCAGGTTCATTTTTTCAAAGAAACCCTATAGTATAAAATAATAGTTCAATTTGCTTCGAAGGTACGTGTGCCAATTAAACCAAAGAGCAAGCCCTGTAACTTAGCCTACTGTCATCAAGGCAAGGCTTTGGTACTGCGACTGCATGGTGCATAAATAAGTACTTGTTTTCTGATAACCTGCGGTGCTGCCTAACTCATCCTATTCTAACTTATTCGGTACGAAACATTTGGTGCCGAATAGGTTAATTAGGATAGGTTAGGGTGGGTTAGGCAGCGCCACATACTTTTTTTATGCGCCGATCACAGTACCGAAGCCTTGCCGTCATTAGGGTGGTCCCGCAAAATTAAGTTCTCAGGTCTTGTTTTGGCTTTCCCTTAAACTTGTACACTGTCAAACCGCCTTAAAAGTTAGAATCACGACAATTTCTTAATTGCTGATAAAAATTATTTTTCAAAGTTTTCTGTTCGATAAATTGCACAATTTTCCCATTTTTTATAATACTAGGTCGTCTGGAGAGACTTTAGAGCACTGTAAATCGATGCATGGATTCGATATTGCCTCCTTAAAATCCAAATTTCAACTCGACTGCTTCTCTTATATTCGCCTGGTCAATTTCCTTCGGATGAAGGTCAGCGAGCTACCAATTTGCTCGAAAGTACTCGTCATTAATCTTTCATTTATTTTAATGGCAAATGTTCTCATATAACAGAAATTACCGTCTGCCGGTTTACTGGACAATGCCGAAGTAAGAGGCATTTTGACGAATGATGACTATATGAAACCAGTCATACTTAATGACGAGTTGTTGATGTTCGGTAAGTGAAAAGCGTATTTGTTATATTTATCGAGGACCTTAGAAATCTCCCATTGATTTCAGTGGAACTCTTACTTGCTAAGTGTATGTATATATAATAATATTTGTTTTCAGACATTGAAGGGGTTGAAGATCTTATCGTAGAACACGTTTTGAATGGCGATTCTAACGATGATGCTAAACACAAGTCTACTTCCTCCTATGATCAGTTGCTTCAAAAATACCGCAATGTTGAGATGAAGCTAAAGGAAACCGAAGAGCAGCTTCAAGTTGCAACCATGCATATAGATCAAATGAGGTATAATATAAATTTTCATTACATTTATTAAAAAAAAATTGAGGTGACGGGGGTCCATTCCGGATTTGTTTATGATGCTGTTTCAGCATCTTGTTCCTATTGATTCCTAATTATTCTTACTACTGTACTAGGCACGAATTTGCAATCAGTTTAATTATTTTGTTTAATTTTTCTATAATCAAGAGGTGCCGTTCTTCAATGCCTCGAAAGCGATACTCAGAAGAGTTGCTGCAAGAGGTCGTGTTCCACATCTTGCACTAACATCATCGACGATGAAGATGACGGATACTTTGGCACTTACGCACACTTTGGCATCCATCATGAAATGCTACAGGTTATATTTGTTTTATTTTTTTACGTTGCATCTCATAAATGGAACATTATTTAGAAGATTGAGCTATCGTTTAGCACCTGCCTCGGAAGCGTTTAATTTTATGCCACTTTCGGAATGTCAGGCGAAACTATTTTCTAAAAGAAAATCTGGTTTCTAGGATCGCATTCGTACCGAGTCTTATAAAGATGCTATTTTGTGCAACGGCGATTTATTCCAAGGAAAAGCAATATTGGATATTGGCTGTGGAACCGGAATTTTATCAATGTTTGCTGCCAAGGGTGGTGCCACGACCGTGATCGGCGTGGATCATTCGGAAATTGTGTACCAGGCAATGGACATTGTTAGGTAGGAAACTGTTTGATTGCATTGTAAATTTGCCGAGGAGGCCCTTTCCCTCTATATATAATACTCCAACGTTAAAAGCCACTAAACAAGCATAGTAAATTCTGCTAATCATAGTATAATGGTGAACATTTTTATCAGTCTAAAGTTTCCCAAAACCTTTAGTGGTCTTATGAAGCTTTGGTACATTTCAGAACTAACCATTTAGATAATGTGGTAACTCTGTTGAAAGGGCGAATGGAAGACGTCACTTTGCCCGTGGAAAAAGTGGACATCATAGTTTCCGAGTGGATGGGGTATTTTCTACTTTTCGAGAGCATGTTAAACACGGTGATAGATGCCAGAGACAAGTATCTAAAGCCAGACGGAATGCTATTACCAAACAGATGTACAATAAATATAGCTGGAATTTCCGATATGGGTAAGTCGAGAATGTCCACAGATACCTATTAATACATTACAAATAAAAAATCGATGCGAAGATTACAGAATGATAAATAATTGCCATATCTAGATCAGGTTGGTCCAATTCACGTCCTGCGGGCCTCCATAGTTTTTTGGCGGCCCTCGACAACATCCGATTACATTATTCAATTTATGATTCAGTAGAGGCAAGTTTTGTTAAATATAACCAAATTCTGGTTGTATTTAACTAAACTCTTCTCTATTGAACATGTCACAACGATTTGAAAATTGAAAAGATAAAATTCAATTTCTTATATATGTAAATTTGTGCTTTTGTTCTTTTGTGGCTTTCTTGGTATGAAAAATAGATGTTTGAAACTGTACATTCGCTCATTGTTTCTCGCCCTTTTTTACTGTATTCCTCTTCTAGAAAATTATGATAAAGTGATATCATTTTGGGACAATGTATACGGATTCAACATGAGCTTATTAAAGAACGATGTGGTCCGAGAGGCTAGCATTGATGTTGTGGCCAAAGATAAAATGATCACATCCTCTTGTTGTATACACGTAGGTCATCTCATAATCACTCGTATTGTAGAGGACAGCGTTTAATTTCAGTTTTTGCATGTAATTGAAAACGTACACGGAAAAAGGCTTCATGTGGCTAAAATTATTTTTTTAGGATTTAAACTTAATGAAATGCACCTCGGCCGATACGCAATTTGTGAGCAGTTTTAAGCTGCAGTCGTTGAAAGCCGGTCCCCTAACTGCTTTTGTCGGCTGGTTCGATACATTTTTTGATCTCAAACACAAGGTTAGCACGATTGGTTTGTACTTGAATCGAGCCGTTTGTAAAACTTGCTTTAACCGTATCAGTATTTGTCCATTCTTGGAACATAGGTTGCCTTTAGTACTGCACCAGACGCACCCGTAACTCATTGGAAACAAACCATTTTCTACTTGCGAGAACCATACTACCTCAAGGAAGGTGTGTTAAACGTAAAACAAGCCGTTTTTTCCATCATCGGGAAAAGTTCAAAGTTGACTCTGTTCTTAATTTCAGGGAGCGTCATCGAAGGCAAGATTTCTTGCACGAGACTCTTGAAAGATCCAAGGGCGTTGAAGGTCCGCTTGACCTTTGAGGATCAGCATTACTCGTATATTTTGCAATGAGGCCTGCTTATAAAGCGTGAGTAAATAATAGTTAATTATGTATTTTTCTTACTCTGACGCCTCTGGATGTTGCAACAACAAAAATTCCAGACTAGACGTGTGAAATAAATTTAATTTCATGTAAATGTTTTTGATTATCCCTACGGGACAAATGCGTTTGGATTTGCATTGTTTGCCGACTGTGGGGTACTGAGTTGAATTGAATTCGAAAGGAGTAGATCTGGAGATTATTTTTAAACATTTCTATTTCTGACTTATCATTGCACTGTAGAAACGATTCTCCGTAATTTTTCTGGAGGGATTGCTTCAGGTCCGACTTTCAGGGCCGACTTCACGTTGGCTTCGATGCATGGGGTTAAAGGTCGATCGTGATGAATGATTATCCACGATTGACCTGCATTTGAAAATCAAGCTGCGTTAAATGAAGCTCGGTGATGCTCTAAATAATGCTTATATTGTTTTACCTGTAGTTACGCTTGTTCCGACTTGAGCTAATAGTTGCAATCCAGCTGAATAACTAACAGGGTCTTGCTGGTTTAAACGTCCCGTACCCAACTCCAAACACACTTCTGCTAAGATTCTTGCATTTATGTCTTGAACATGACCTGCATGAGTTGAGTTAAAAGTTATTCGAATAACTACACACGTTTGGAGTAGAAAGCTTGCGCAGAAAAAAAATTGTCCACGCTTACCTCCCTCACCCTCGTGGACAACATCGGTGCTGAATTTGGCTTTATCTAGAACTGTCCAAACGTCTGCTCCCGGCCGACACAATTGTTCGGCTACATTCTCAAACACTCCTTGCGATTGAATCAGCTCTTTGAATTTGGCTAGTGCTGATCCGTTTTCAATCGATGACCATATTAAGTTGGATCCCTCCGTCAAAGTAGAGGCTTTTCCAGTCATCACCAGAAGGTGACCACCTGGGTGCAACGATGTCATAAATAAAGATTAGACGCAGTGTTGCATTACGGTGTTTTTAAACCGATGGAGAAAACACCGATTTCTTTGTACATGTATATCCTGGAAAGTTTCAAGCTTTTCCATTTCTCTTCTAAAGTGACTTTTATAATGGAGAACTGTACTTTACTCCTCTGTCTAATTTTCTAAACTCGATATAGGTTAGGTTCGTTTAGGCAAAGTTATCTCTTCCCTAGAAACCGGAGGATAGGTCAGAATCCCTTCCCTAGAAGCCGAGGTTAGGTCAAAATCCCTTCCCTAGAAACCGGAGGTTAGGTCAGGATCTCTCTCCTTCACCTAGATGCTATGTGCCACGCTCTCTAATTGCTCATATCGAGGCCTGCATTTAAAGTTAGTAAATATTAATACAGGATTAAAGCACAGTTCTGCCCGTTATGGTATTTCTCCGTATTTACCCAATATGGTGACAAGTTCCTTGAGATCTTCATCCATTATGCCGTTCAGACCATAGATCGACTCTGCCACTTCCAGGGCATTTCCTATGTACCTCCCAATCGGCGAGTCCATGGTGGAAATGATTGCCGTGGTGTTAATGTTTAATAACTTTGCTACGTTTACCTGAAATCAAGATGATTATATGGTTTTGACATTAAATCAATGGTCAAAATCACAAAGATATTTTCTTACAAGGTTCATTGCGAGCTTATTTGCTTGCTCGTAGTCGGTCATAAATGCAGCTGCACCAAACTTAATATCAAGCACCAAAGCCGATGGCCGCTCGATCGCTTTTTTTGAAAGGATGGAAGCTAAATTAAAAAACGAAGCATTTCTTTAATATCGTATAACAAATGCCTCGACGGTCTTCGATTAACGTGAAATGCCAGTTTACCTACGATAAGAGGAATGCACTCTACTGTCGAGGTTATTCCACGACAAGCATACATAACTCGATCTGCCGGAACAATATCTTTCGTTTGTCCCGCAATGACACAGCCCACGGTCTGTATGCACTGCTTCACCCTGGTCATATCGCACGAAACGGTAAACCCGGGAATGGCCTCTATTTTGTCTAGCGTGCCTCCGGAGAAACCAAGACCTCGACCGGTGATCATGGGAACCTATAAGTACAATCCCGTTGCATTATTTTACGACAAAACTCATACCGCATCATTTTCCAAACATGGATGTGAACTGGCGTGCATAGTATCAGAAATAATATTATTTAGCTGTATTTCGCTAAATTTCTTTAGCTCTTGCATACCTTTAATCCGCAAGCTGCTAAAGCAGGTGTTAGTATGAGTGATATTTTATCACCCACCCCACCAGTACTGTGTTTGTCCACGACGTCACACGCCCAATCTTTAGGCCATTCGAAAAAACTGCCCGATTCCATCATGGCAATCGTTAGGGCAGCAGTCTCTTCGGGCACCATTCCTTGTAGATATATTGCCATTAGCATTGCCCCTGGGAACAAGTGACGGAAAAAAAAAGAATTGGGAATTTTTTTATTAACTTTGGCTGTTTATTTTTCCTTCAAATGACGCGTTTATTAGAATTAGATAACATACCGACTAGCATTTTCAAGAGAAAAAATACGGTAGTTATGACTTTTATTGATTTGTACGGTACAAATTTAACCGTGCAAGGTTTGTCAGTTTTAATCGCGCAACAGGGGAAAAAATTCTACCTACCGAAAAAGTTCTAGCGAATATACATTATATTATAATGGGGGGTTTCCTTCGTTTTATCTTTCAATTGACCATAATTTATTGATGCGAATCAGAAATAATTTAGATAAACTGTCCCATTGTACATTGTGAATGACCATGTGCAATTACACATTAGTGCAACAAAGTCGCATTTTGAAGACGTGGCCTGTACAGCTGCCTTGTCAATTGTAACATTTTTTTATATTCAAATATGATCTTGAAAAGAAGTTTTGATCTTTTCAAAATAATTATGATGATGATAATTGTAATTACAGTAATTCACATCAATTTACCGCACGGTTGGAGTCTTAATATGTGTCTTAAGATACAGTGTACATGATTGCTGTTCTTATCTTATAACACTTTTTCCTAAAGCGAATTTTTAAAGCGTCTTATTTTTAAAAAAAAATTAATCTGATATAGTTAGTGCAAACTACAAAGTTACAATTATTTTATTCAGAAAGAAGTTTGGCAATGTAACCAAAATATATAAATTATGCACAGGGAAAATAAAAGAGTGTACATGAACATGTATTGGAAGTTATGAATACTTTTAGTTGACTGTTTGTCAACTAAAACTATTCATTACATTGTACATGTACTAAAACATCATAAGTGGAGTTAGAGAAACGTTTAATTATTTTGTACAGTCCTGTGAATACATTTGAACCAATGATTATGGTCTCAAAGGTTAACTGTAACTTAAAAAAATATTTTGCTTAAATTGTTTAATGTACATGTATTTTCTTACAAACTTTTGATCAAACATTTATTTGAGATGTGACCTCTGACCATAGGATAAAAATGCACAGAGGTCATAGGTCACAAAGATATCTTGGAGATATTCTTATTTTTCTACCCAGAACATGCTACATGCCTTGATTATGCAATTTCATAAATTCCCAATAGTAATTACAAATTACACCTACCTAGCTGACATTGCTCTATCTCATTATTGGTGACACATTTGATGAAATATTCAATTTCTTCTTTACTCAGGGCCTTACCATCTCGTTTTTTGCAGATCAAATCTACGATTTGTGGCATGTTTAAATCAATATTCTTCGACGTTAAAGTTCCTCGTGCCGGTTACAAACACTGGGTTCAACCGAGTGTTGCCAGAAATAGTGGCGCAGAGAATACCGAATATTGGCACGCTTGCACGTCACCAGATTTAGAAAGCTAATTATGAGTATCTGTCATTTCATCACCCCAAAATCTTTTTAAACATAGTGCTCTTTTAGTAACCCATCTTAATATTACTAGAAACAGGATATGTCAGCTGTTCTCAATGTCATCATTTGAATCCAGAGGGCATGTCACATATTTGCATGTCCCCCTCACTTAACCAATAGGATTTCGGAATCCTTAACAGCCCATTTTGTCCTTGGCTTAACGACACACCTCTTATTCCTCTTCCTTCCTTTTTTTACAGTTCTAAATTTATTCAACTCGAAGGCAAAAATTTGCACATTCGCTATTGGGTTGTTGGAGATCTCAGAATTTGTGTAATAACATTCATAAAAATGAACTCCCCCTGAAATTTTTAGCATGTTATAGTTATGATACTTGGTTCAATATAATCTTGTAACACATCTTCTGTGATGTGTTCAGTGAGCGAATGATGTGCCAAAAAGAGCAAACTTTGTTAATTATTGAAGCAAGAGCTAGTTATTCTAAATCCTCTGAATCCCTTCATCCTTTATTTGATCCATTATCCTTGACCCCAAACTCTCGTTATAAAAATTATACATTTTCATTTTTATGATAGCCAATAAAAGTTCTCTTCTGTAGTCGCCGACACATTCGAATTTTTTACTCTTTCCTCCAGAACCTTCTTCAAATTAAATTTACTCTTTGGAAAGTTTATGGGTACCACGGTCCACTTCCTTCACCGATGCTACAATAAGCAGATTTACAATGCGGCTTTGCCTTTTGAATCAAAGGTTTGGGACTCCATGGTTGAGTTTGGTGGGATTTTTTTTTTGGATGGGTGAAATTCCCTAATGGTGGGCTCTTTCGGGTACGTGTTTAAACCTAGGTACCGTGTAGATCCTCCTCGTCAAAGATCTTTCATGGGGGTGGAAGTTGTCCCCTCTCCCTTTGCAAACAAGATTTGGCAGAACCGTACTTTACTCCTCTATTAATATTTTCAAACCTCAAATGCAGGCCTCTACGTGAGCAATTAGAGCCCGAGGCACGTAGCATTGGTGAATGGGAGGGATGCTGACCTAACTTCCGGTTTGTAGGGGAGAGATTGTGGAGGCCTGCATTTGAGGAAAATTAGATAGTTCTCTCCAAAATTTCCACAAGGTGATGGAGGTCCCAACACCTGGCCATGGTGTTTAGATATCGTGTTACAGAAATAGCATGAAAATGAGACATCGTGATTGCTTATTAGAATGCAGTAATATCCGTTTAATTTTCAGAGGATTGAGAAAAAGAATTCAAACAATTACAGCTTTTTTCCCAAAAAAGACGTTTATTAGATCATTTAAGCATGTTATATTTAATTTCCAGTGTATTAAAGAAAGATGCTAAGTAAGCACATCATATTTTTGGTATTTTTACAAAAAGCCTTAAATTCAATCTTAATACCAATACAAATTGACAATATTTAACAATTCACAGCAAACAAGCACCTTCAGGATTTCCCAAAGTTAGGTGTAGGTCCAATTTAATGTCCATATCTATAAGCAAATTAAAATAGTTATTGTAATTAACTTTAACACCCACTATGAATGACGTAAAATATATTTGATAGGTCTTACTTCTGGAATTCCCACTCGCGATTATCCAATGGACACACTTGCCGTGTTTTCAACCAACGAGATATACAGTGAAAATGGAATGCATGCTGAAAAAAAGATGAAAGAGTTAAATGATAACCAAATCAAGTATGTCATTCCTAAAAAAATTCATTATAAGGTAACACTTACGTTACAAACACCCCACGCAACTGTGCACTCTTCACTCGTAGCTGATGCCTGATTAGCTTGGCACTCGATGCCTAAAACACAAGAAAGATTTAAGTAAACTGCGCATCAACTTACTGATATGTTCTGGATTTCAATGCTTACATAAATCCATAATGTGATTTCTGCAAATGGCGCAATTGTCCACTACAATATCTGCAAGAAACAAATGAATCAGAAAATCGGCATTCACTTTGTAATTCATTGTGTTTTACTTGTGGTTTTAAAAATTCTTATAAATGGGCGCATTCAGATGCATGAATGGCATCAATGGTGGAATACAGCTAACATCATAAGACTGGCATACAAACTCATGGACTCGAAAATGCTCATAATATACATAAATTCGGGCATAGACCTTCTCATTACTTGGCCAGAAATATTCTTTGAGGATTCTATGATGTGTTTCGCGAATTCCTTGATATAGCCATTATCGCCACATGAATGTGATACTGTCTGATGAGATATTAGGGCTCTTCAAATGACTTTAGTTGGGTCATTTGGCATTTGATCCATATATGGTCGCATGCTCAACAGTCATTAATTAGCTTACTAATGCCCATATATTGAGTGCCCTTTATGATAAACATATCTTGGGTAGACATTTGAATTGGCGAGTTTAATGTCAATCATATCACATCTCAATACACCAAAACCTGTGAATTGAGCAAACCATTGGGACCAAACCAAAAGTTGTGCTATTTGCAGATTCAGTTAGTAAAGTAATGATCACAGATGAATAGTGGTGTACCACATAATGCTTTGTCATCAATCATAAATGATTACGCAAGATTTGTTAAATAAAACATTGCAGGTGGACAGCAAGTTTGACGCTTTGCATGGACTAAATAAGGTTTGACTAGCTCGAAAAAGACTGATGGGCTGGAGCTTTGGATACAAGCAAGATTGTCAACCGTCACTCCTCTGCCAGTATGTTCTTGGCAACATTAGAGATTGCAACTGGTGTTACATCACTAAATTCTTGCTTCATTATATATTGCAACTATTGTGCAGTAGACTGGACAAAATTCTTGAGTAAAAGTTTAAGTAGTGTAGATGCACGAGTTATATTTTTTTTTCTTATTCTTTCCTTATCATGCAAGAAGGAAGACAAAACGTTACGCATTGACCAGGCTCTAACAAGGAAGTTCCATGTTTCAAGCCTTCATAGACAAGGTTGGCTTAGTGGTTACTCTTAGCTCTTTGAACTCTGGAGACCCGGGTTCAAACCCCGGTCGGCTATCCTGGTTGTGGTTTTTCGTGGTTTAACATAATCATCCTCAATCGCACATATAGGCAAATGCCGGTATAGTGCCCCAAAAAGTGGCCACAACCGTATACTCTTCCCCTTAAAAATCTAGCACTTTGCCCTATGGCACATTTCATGTCTTATGCTGAGGTATCAAATGAATTGAAGCTTTCACCATTGCCCTCATTTGAGAATCTAAAGCTAATGTGGCAAGCCTTTGGCATGGCGACCAATCAATGAAAAAAATCTCTACAGTGAGCATCACAAGGAAGTTTTGACCTGGCCTTACCTAACCTATACTTGCAGGTTTGGCATAGGTTAGTATCGGTATTGGTAAATATAAGTATATGTTGGGTTAGGTTTGGTTTGGAGAAAACGTCCTGACTATGTCTCACGCGATATGCAGTCTCTCAACCCTATCCTACGATACGCAAACTTACGATGGGGTACCTTGCGATAAATCAAGCAACAATTAGCAGTTTTTTAAAACTGATAACCTCGTGAAACATTTGTCATTGAGTTTCCTTCATATATGTTGTGACCTGGGAAAACGCTGTACATGTATAGGATGTTAAAAAGAGATTCGAACATATTTCACAAAGAACGTAAAAAATATATATTCCAACTCACCCCAAGCCCATAAAGCCACAGCATTCCACTGAAAACAAAATGTCAGGATTAATGAAAAATACACCAATATGTATTGGATGACTAACAATGAATGGGTGTCAACTAGCTAGCATTGAAACAGTAGGCCCAGGGTGTCAGTGACCGGATATTTCCGCACGGGGAATACCCGACATACCCAAATATGACCAATTGGGGGTTAGGTCGTGTTAAGTTAATTGGGTCAGGCTATGTGTGCGAAGTTTTCCTTGTGCGGAAATTTCCTAGAATATTGGTAATCAAAATAGTAAAAGGCCCTAGTGCTCATGCAATGGCCAACTCAATGATGATTTAATTACCTTTTTAACTTCAAATCGCTTCTTGTCGTTTTTTGATGTGCTGGACGAGGGCACCTCCATTTCTTCATCATCGACTTCCATGGTTACAAAATAAACGTATTATTGAATATCTAATCTTTTGTTTACTGCGACTTGTAGTAAAAATTTGTAATAATAGAAGAGCAAACTGCAAGTGATCGTAGTGATGTGGCGCTACGATCGTTTTCTAGTTGGCTATTTGCAACGGCGCTTATGCTTTTGTCCTTTAATAATTTACATTTTATTTACAACTGTGCTTTTGCAATTTGCATGGATTTTGAAGTCATGTTCGAAGAATGGTAATATTCGTTTTGTGACAGTTTTCAAAATTATAGTAATCTGTAATATCAGTTAGAAATGGCGTGGATATTGCGTAAAAAAGGTGAGATTGAAAGTGTCATTATTCTATAAACATTAATGGTGCTAGTCGAATAGTTTGTACGTGGACTGCATATCTAGACATTTTTGCAGTAAATATAGCCATTCTCAATATTGGGCCTAATAATACCTATATGCTTCGAAGTGCAAAAAGTTCTAAAAAAATTTGGCACATTAGCTTACAAGATCTATCTGATCAATCATGTATGAACTTATGTTTATATCGTTATAAATATACATGTGAACTGGAAGAATTACAAAAATAATTCCACAAAAATATTTGTAGGCTACATGTATATGTATTTATACTGGTATAAAAGGGGTGGAAAAGCAAGTTTTACCCTGGTCAAAAACCAATTAGAGTTCGAAATTCTATGGTTTTTATTATAGGCCTATATGCACTGTTTTTGCATGACCTGGTTTTTGATAATATATAGGATCATGGAAAAGTTCTATTGTTTTCTATTGGTTTGAACCGTTATAATCCAATCAATATACAAATCAATAAAAAGTCTGCAATATATATAGGTCAAATGATAGATGCTTATAACTAGACCAATAAAATTTCTCTAATTGAAGCTAATTATTCTCTATGGAATTTTAGATCATGGTTATAAACTTATGTTTTAAAATTGTAATGTAGGCCTATGCCCAAACTTTTTACTATGCACTCGTGGATGTTCTAGTAAGTAACATGCTCAACCCGTAGCTTGGAGCTGCAAGGAACATGTCTGTAGCCTACATGTTTCATTAATTTCCTAATGCTGCGTTCCTTAACCAAGTGTGTTTTTTATATTGCAAGAAGGCTATTGCTCCCTTCACTATTAAGTTGTTAAGCCTAGCTCTGAACGTGATACGAACTTATTGCCTTGCGATATCTGGAAGAGCTGCCAAGCAAAATGAGTCGAAGTTGTAGAAAAGATTTAAGTTTATTCCATGTTGGTAGTCCGGAATGCTGTTTTATAATTAATTGGCCTCGTTGGGCGAAAGAGGGAGCCTTGTTTCATTTTCACAATTTATGAAAATAAACTTTTTTTTCAGATTCGGATGAAGAACTACGACTTTTGGCTAATAGAGATTATATCGTGGGTCGTAAAGAAGTCGACATTGCCTTGAATAATGATCAATCGATTAGTCGGAAACATGCCGTCTTAACTATAAGTCACCCTGAAAGCAATATTGTAAGTTATATCTTTTATAATAAGTATTTGCAACATTAAGGTGTCCCTACAAATCACATATATTCTTCATGTATTTATTGATGATATATATTGGTAAAACATTTAGCAAACGAAACATGAGTCAAAGCCTATAGTTGGCCTAATAGTTGGAATATGTCAAAAAAACAGAAAATAATCCCACCTGTTTTTGAACAATTAAATAAATGTAAGTGAACATGTATCTTAAAATAATGAGCAAACAATAGAATATATGACTAAATAATTGAAGGAGGATTAGATAAACATATTTTTTTACTTGGTTTTATGTATTTTTTTAAAATGAATCAAGACAACTAAATTGTGCCCAGTGATATTAAATCAAATTGAAAATGCAGTAATAAATTAAGCCAATGCTTCGATCCATGCATAGAATTAGTTCTTCAGTGGAGCCGACCAAAAGACGAGATCCAAGTATGAAAACGACGATCTTTTTGTCCGGTTTTCATGTATCTTCGGACAAATCTGAATGAAAAATATAAATATCACCGTCAATCAATTTTGGTCTATTTACATTAATAATGCATAGGTAAATTCCAAGGAAAATTCTTCCATAAAAGAATTTGAACGTTAATTCTTATAATGGGTATTGTGCATATTATTTGTACAGTTGTCAATTATGGTGAAAATTTACCTTATGTTCTTCTTCTTTCATGCACTCTACGGTCTTATCCCTCTAAAATAAATTTCAGAAAACATGTTTTTCTATGGTAATTTAAAAAAATTTGCACATGGCTAAAAATAATTAGGCCTACACTAAATATATAGGCTATAATGTAAATATTTGTAAATTCTATAAGCTTATAAGAGATCATCTTAAATTATTTGAAAAAATAAAAATGTAGCTTTCATCCACTTGAATTTAAGTGTAATTTTACCATGATATTTAATCTAGTGTTAGTTTATGGATAGATTTGCTTGTTGTCGAATCAATTGTAAATTTGTTACAAAATTCATTGAAAATTCATTAAAGAATTCCCTCTCATGATTCTATTTCTTGCATTTACCCCTGAGTTCCTGTTTTTGCAATCTGTCCATATTTGCTGTATTTCCGGAAATTCCTGATAATTTTAAAGTCGGAATATATGGTATTAGGCCCTATATACATGTATATTTTCATTATTATTTATAACAACCTGATAATGAAATGTTTTTGAACTCTTATGTTACCTGTTCTAGCTTTTTAGAAAAACACAGCATCACTTGTTGGGCAATCTAAAGAAAGTAAAAATCATGTTACTTAAACTAATTTGAACCAATCAATAGGAAAAGATGATTTTAAGACGGATCGCTACTGCTCAACTTACAGAAAATGCAATGGCGAAATTGCAAAAGGATCGCAATTCTTTATAATTTAGAATTTGATAATAAAAACAGTTTTACCTTGCTGAGAAATTGACCGGCGATGGCTACTAATTGACGGATTTTGTAAATTTTCTAAGGCTATTTTTTTTAAAGAAGAATCCAAAATTACGTGTGAAAAAATTCCAACATTGCTTGTGCATGTTTTCCATGTTGTGTATGTAATTTTGGATTGTTTTTAAGTTTATTTATTTGTTCAAAAAAATGTCCTTAGAAAATGTATAAAGATTTGTCAATTAGTTGATATCGCTGTTCAATTTCTCTGAAAGTTAAATCTGTTTTCATTACCAAATCATTATTTGTAAAGAATTGCGATACTTTTGCAATTTCGCCATTGCATTTTCTGTAAGTTGGGCAAAAAGGCGTTTTTGTAAGTGGTGGAGACCTGGCTTAAGCAACTTTTCATCTTCACTTCCGCATGCTCTTAGGTATTTAGGGCACATTTCAACAAGTGTTTTTTTATTGTTTATAAATTTTGGTTTTGGAATGTTTTCTCTCTTAATATTGCTAACATTTTTACTGGATTTGTAAATCTTAAAATGTTTGGCAAAATTGCACGAAATCTTATTTTTAAAATGGAAATCACACATTCTTAGCAATTCTTGAAATTTCTGGCTAACATTTTATTTGATGCAGTTTAAGCACATACATGTATTATTACATAATTTAAAATGTTAGATTGTTTCAAGTCACTAAATCTAAAACATATTCATGTGTGCAAATACATGTATTTAATTAAACACGAATGGTTTTGTAGATAAGGTAGGGTGCAGAACGTATTTTTAAAAAATTTTACCTGATTTATAGGATCAGAATCGTCAGGCCTTTCCTCGCTGTTGTCACTAGTGAACTTGTAAACGGCTTTCAGTATCTGATTAGTCTTCTCTATATTAACCGTAGTTCCTGGTGCTATTTTCTCAATGCACCCCTGGAGAAAAGCTCCTGTCTGCATATGAAATAACCGTAAAACGATTTGAATTATTAAATATTCTAAAGTTAACTATATTTCATATTTTTTTAATGAAATACGGGTAGGCTATATGTATGCACTTGCCTCTTCTTTTTGCAAACATCTGGCCTGCAAGTAAAGTAATTAAAAATAAGAGTGACTCTTTTTGGGTTAGGGCGATTTTGATGCAAGAAGTTAAAGGAATTGTCCAACAAAAAATATAAAAATTATATAATATTACCATTGTAAAGCCACAGCAGCAAGAAAACACGACGAGAATGGTGAAAACTTTGCTCATTTTATTCTGCTTTTGCAAATCAGACAGTTAAGTATGCTCGGCAAGCCGCAAGGAGGTTAGTAGTGAGTCGCTGCTTAAAAATTCGACTTATATATCGATATGTGCGATGATGAGGTGACATTTTAAATTGAAGTTCATTACTATTTGATTGCGATCTCATTAAGTAATAATGACTTCTCAAGAATATGATAACATTAGTAAATTCAAGTGCGAAGATTGTGGTTTGTTTTCTTTAATTGTTTTGTTCCCATGTGCATGTCTCAACGCTTTTATGCCATTTTCACGTGTTTGTTCTTTAGTTTGCATTGAAAGA
This sequence comes from Xestoiulus laeticollis, assembly GCA_034698905.1. NCBI lineage: Eukaryota > Metazoa > Arthropoda > Diplopoda > Julida > Julidae > Xestoiulus > Xestoiulus laeticollis. The sequence continues at coordinate 18,779 of JAQGCC010000907.1, forward strand.
ATTTGGAGCATGCACACAAGAAATTTAAGGCCATGTTTTGTATGGGATGCAAGTTTTCCGTGCTCGAATATGATTTGGTTAAACAGGATGTTGAAATGTTTGCTAATTTACAGTGTTAAAATAGTTTGCATTTCCAATGTTGAGTCAAAACTGGATTTTTAAATAAGAGATCATGAAGAAAACATGAAGGAAAAAAAAGCATCAACGAAATTATATTGTTAATATATTTAATGTAGGCCTATCATAATTAACTTACATAAAATTTCTATACTAATTCGTCACATGCATTCAATTGATAAAGTTGCATGTCATATTCAACAACGTTGGTCAAACTGTTGTTACATATATAGCCTATTATTGTAGAATGGAGATGGGTTATTTTTTCCGGCATAAGTAAACAAGTCCATATCTAGCAAGGGCGAACGTTTTGATCTAACTGGATCATTCGAGGGACAAATCTGAAACAGTTGAAGCAAATTAATTGTTTTGGTATGCAACATTTTTGCACATGCATCTATTCGAACAAGTCCGGCTATGTGTTTTTTTTTATATTAAGGCATACCTTTTCTAATTCAGTTTCAACGCACTTTTTCCTCTGCTCTAACTGGAATAATTAAAAGTGAAATATTTGTTTTAAGTATTTTTCTAGTATACAGAAAACAGATTGCAAAGAGTCTTTCTCTTGCTATTTCATCTCATGATTAGATATAAACTTGATGCATGAATGCATTTTAACACTTGGTTTCTAGATACACGTAATTTAAAAAAAAAAAATTAAATACTTTGTTACCCTTAATTGGTTCATGCTTGTATTAAAATGGAAATGTGACAAGGAATATTTCAATAAAATCAGGCATGATCAGCATGTGTGAGATCTACATGTATTTAAACTATACATATATATATAATTTTGGTTTATAACCCATGAGTGTACCTGGTTGTTTGAGACAAGGTCACAGTAGTCCCATATCTTCGACAACTCAGGACTTGCCTAAAAATATAAGAGATTTATATTGTATTCATGTTCGGTAGAATATTTGCAGCAAAGTCTATGAAGTGATCTACATTTATTAGACTTACCGCAGTAATTTTGACTGAAAAACATTTTGCAACATTTTCAGCAATCTGTTAAGATAAACAAAAGATTCTCAGACACTTTTTGAAGCCTCAATTCGGTTTTGATTGAATTAGGCGTCTTAATTTGCCTTTTTTATGGAATCACTTGATGTATCTTCTGGTGTTTCTAATCCATAGGTTCTTTTCCAATAGCTAAACGTGGCATTTAAAATGATGGAAGCCATTTTGTCAGTATCAAAAGCTCCTGGTGAAGCATACTCTATACAACCAATTAAAATGTTCGATTTCTACAATTAAAAAAATTGGACTTAAGATTTGTTACTACATGTAGTTGAGAACACGAGTTTGAAATTTCATTTTGCACTTGCCTGATCTATTGTTAAACATGTAGCCTGAAAGAAAACATAATAGTTTGGTTTAAGTCTTCTGGGGCTGTGTGATGATGAATTTTCTTAAATTAACGATTTTATATCAAAACCTTCAAAAGCTCTTACTTCAGATTCACAGTAGATGTACGAATATATATATATTTTTTTTAAAAAAATGCTTTTTATTTGAAAATTCTGCATCTCTTAGTTGCTCAAAGGTGCATTTTTTTCAATTCTGATTCTGAAATATGGGTTTTGATTACAGTAATTTTAAATGAGTAACTATAAACTATTTAGCCTACATTAGTAATGTACCGTAATCATGCTTACTAACATATGCAAATATTTAAATTATTTATTAATGCTTATTTGTTCTAGAAATGTAAAAATAAGATATGATAATCACCGTTGTTAAGCCACAGTAAGTTGACAAGCCAACTAGAATGACGAGTAATGATGATCTCATATTGCCAATGTTGTAAGGCAAATTTTAGTTCGGTTCTTCTACTGCTGCACTGCTTGAATCTATGTCTGATGTCTAGAAAAGTCAGACTTTTATACTTTTTCAAGACTGTGACAGTTTTTATTGCAGGTTAATAGTTTTCATATATTACAACATTAATTTTTTGTGCAGCATGAGCATTACATCAATCAGTGAAACTTTAATGAAATCAGTATCGTTGGTAATTGGTTATTATGTTATTAAAAGTCCATACACCTGCAAATTTTTGGTTTGCATAGGGTTTGCGTTCGTGGAATTAAGCTTTCTGTAGTGCTTTTTAGCGAATCAGGTCCTTACTATTAAAGGAAGTAAAGTTTATGGTAGTTATCTGTCAGCTTGTATTAGCAAGCTAATTATCCTTGTCACAAGGTTGTGTGTTTGTGGCAAAGGGCATAATTATTATATTCATACTATAATAATCGAGGTGATACAAGATGTCATAAAGAGTTATCTTTAGTATGGGATGCAAGTTTTCTTTTTTAGAAGCTGATTTGGTTGAACAAGATGTATAAAATGTTTGCAAATTTTGCCGTGTAAAAAAGCTCGCATTTCCGAGGGTCAAAACTTAATTTTTTAATAAGATATTATGAAAAAATCACGTTGGAAATATGTCTGGTGAGAAATATACATTAACAAAATGGTCTTGCTAATATAAATTTTATTGCCGTAAGCATATACATTGTTACATAGTGTTAGTGTATTAATTTGACAAATGCATTCAATTGACTAACATTACTTTGTTAGAATATAATATTGGGTATTTTTAGATCATCTGTATATCAATAATTAGCTATAAAGTATCATATAAAACTATTCGTCAATGGTTAATACAGGGAGAACGGTGATGAATTAATTTTTCCCTAAATAAGTAATCAGGTCCAGATCCGGCATAGGCGAACGGTTTGATCTAACTGCACCATTCGAAGGACATACCTGAAACAATCGAATCAAATAATTGTTTCGGTATTAAAAAAATTTGGCACATGTGTCGATTTTAACGGGTCGGCTATATTTTTGTATCTTATATTAAAGCATACCTTTTCTAATTCAGTTCTAACACACCTTTTCCTCGGCTCGAACTGAAATAATCAAAAATGTAATTTTGTTATAAGTATTTTTCTAGTTTTCATTGGGAAAACAGATGCAAAACAGAGGTTGCCACAGCAGTTTTTCTCTTAAAATTCCATGCATAGGTATAGGGTTGTTGCATGAATGCAATTTGACACTTGGTTTCTAGATACATGCAATTTTAAAAAAATAAGATAATTTTGTTACCCTTAATTGGTACATGCTTATATTAAAATGAAAATGCGTAGACCATATTTCAATAGAAACGTGGTTTAACAAGCTTGTGCTAGATCTCGGCAAGCAATACAAATAATTTTGGTGCAACCCATGAGTGTACCTGGTTGTTTGTGACAAGGTCACAGTAGTCCCATATAGTCGAGAGCTCAGGACTTGCCTAAACATGTTAAGAGAATTAATACAGTGTAGTTTAGTTGTTGAGTAGAATATTTGGGATGAATTCTATGATGTATTGTAGGCTGGCTACAATTACTTGTATTATTGGACTTACCGCACCAATCTTGCCAGAAACACATTTTGCAACATTCTCAGCAATCTGTTGGGATAAACATAGGGATTCTCAATCACTATACTAAGCCTTAATTCAACCTTGAATGTATTAGACGTTTGATTTTGCAAGTTTTTACCTTTTTTATGGAATAACTTGATGTATCTTCTGGTGTTTCTAATCCATATGTTCTTTTCCAATAGCTGAAGAAAGCATTGATGATATTGAAAACAATGTTTTCATTAACTATAGCTCCTGGTGATGCACTCTCTATGCAATTAACTAAAATGCCGTTTCTCTGCAGATGGAAAATTGGACATAAGATTGGATACAAGTTATGGACACGCTTTTGAAAATTGGTTTTGCACTTGCCTGAGCTAGTGTTAGACATCTAGCCTGAAAGAAAATTAGATTCAATTTATAAGTTCTTGCTCAACTCGACGAAATTTATAACCATTTCAGAATCATAGGTGTATTTTTTTATAATTATTCTCCTGCTCTTATTCTGAAATAAGCAGTTTAAAGAGTCTTGATGCATTATAAGTTGTGGTTAGCAAAATGTTTAGCCTACCGAATATTGCATATTATAAATATAATGCTTAGCTTGGTAAATTGTTTTTTAGTTAAAAATCTTGTTAACCAACATTCAAGTACTAAAGTTATTATTGTCTAGAAATATTAGAAAAATAGGTTATCACCGTTGCAAAGCACAGCAAGTTCACAAGACAACTAAAATGATGAGTATAATGTTGGCCTCATATTGCCAATGATGTGTATAATCTTCAAACAAATCTTAGTTCGGTCCTTCTACTGGTGCACTGCTTGAATCTGTGTATGATATTTAGAAAAGTGAGGCTTTTATACTGTTATGTTTCCATAAATTTTAAAGACGGTGAAAGTTTTTATTACAGGCTAATTGTCTTCATATTGCACCATTAAATTTACAATGCACCTAGACGATTTTCCCATCAACAACGTTTATGAAATCGGTGCCGATGATTATTGGCTGTTATGTCATTATAAGTCCATGCACCAGGCAATTTTTGGTTTACGTAGATTTTGCATTCTCGGAATCGAGCTTATAATTCCAAGTGCTTTTTAACGAATCAAGTCTTACTGTTTAGGAAATTGAAGTTCTAGGTATCTGTTTGCATGATAAATAATATCAATGGCTCAAGGTCGTGAATGACAAAGGGCATAATTAAGATATTCATGTTATAATTATTTAAATATCACAAAATATCTTCAGAGCCATGCATCATTGAAATCAACCTGGAATTGTTCGAAGATGACCCAAGAAACAAAATTTGAAGGGCTAGCTGGGTATACAGATATCAATTCATAATAAGTTTGCAGTGTAAACAAACATCACACCACGATCACTAAATACATTTCTCTGGCGTTTGACTTACAGTAATAGTTCATTCGAGGACATTTAACACTATACCTTTCATGTTGCAAATGTACCCTGGACATTGTTTTCACAGGCTTCTTTCTGAATTTTCTTATTATATCTCAAAATTATTGCGTGTTATATATCAGCGAGACAGTGACTATCTGATAATGAAATTGTTTTACTTTTTTTTCATATTTTTAGTCCAATCCAACGAATATTCCCATTTTCAAGTTGATGGACACTTCCAAATACGGAACGTCGGTGAATGGTGAAAAAATTGACAAGAACGGTACGATTTTAAACAGTGGCGATGCGATCTTGTTTGGCATTCTCGGAAATGACTGGAGGTAATTTTTTGTCATTTCTTTTGGATTTTTGTGCTTTTTTTTTGTTGCATCAGGATGAAACTTGCGACGTCACATCGAGATGTTGTTGGTGCTGTGATTTAGAATTTTGACCATTTTGCATATCTTAACATTTCTGTCCTTGCCAGCATGTTTCATTATTAGCAAGACGAAGTTGACAGTTTTTATACATTTCCTCCTGTCATCGTTTTATTTAGCATTGAATACAAACCTTTCGTTTGTACCACATCATTCTTGCAAAAGGCAGAGAGGACCCTAGTTCGCCAGTATATAGCCAAAATAGGAGGCCACATTGTTGGGGAGTGGACGACCCAATGCAGTTTGCTAATCATGACTGAACTTAACATGTCCATTAAGGTTTGAATTCATTTCAATATGCAAACACCATAATATATTACCTGAAGATCAGTTGAAATGGAAATTGCACTTATATTTATTTCATGAGAAATGCATTTGTTTCAGGTTGTAAATGCCCTTGCTACACGTTCTCACATTGTAACCACAAAGTTTTTAGAAGATTTTTTAAATTCGTTGGCGACACGTAGCGAAAGTCCCAATCACAAACGGTAAGATTATAAATTTTAATTGAAGTCAAATTCCGCAATTCTGAAATTTAAAGCCCACCCTTACAAGAAAAATTATGCTTTTTTATTACTTGGTTCATTTATGAATAACTAAGTTGACTAACGCGTTTTCCCTTAGTTATATTCCACCTTTGGCAGAACCACTTTGTAGAGACTCAGAGGATAGCTTTATACCTAACAGATTAAGAAGTTCTGTGTTTTCGGGGTTTAGGTTTTTCTGCATTTCACCAAAACAAGTGAGTCTTGCCTTTATATTTAATGTAATTTAATGTATGGAAATCTCGTTACAAGTACGTGATGAAAATCACGTTCATGCAAATATAGAATGTTTTTACGACTATTAGTACAAATTTGTATGAAAATGTTTTTGGTTTCTAGTTGAAAAAGCTTCAGTTTGCCATTGAGATATGTGGCGGTGAAGTCAATTTAATTCAGACGCACAAAAAAAGCTTGCCGAACCTTTTAGAAGACGAAAGCGTATGTATTTTACAACCGAGCAGCGAAGAATTGAAAGAGGAATTTATAAAAACTCTGACCAAGCATCTTGACAAGTGAGTTTTTGTCCTTTGCCAAGGTTTATTTGTGCGAAAGCTTACTGATGCTTGCCGATCTTTAGACATTCCTTGAGATATATTTCCGAGGCGGAAGTCGGCATGGCCATTTTAAACTGCTCGACCGAAAGGTTTTGCAATCCAAGGGGATCGGGCGGTTAGTAGGCGATTTCTTTTTCTATGCTTATAATCCGAATTTTAAAAAAAACGAGTCATCAATATCGCTTTCAGAAAAGGAGTACCTGCTGCAGCCTTTGCAAAGTCAGAGCATGTCTTCGCAGTTTACAAACAATCTACCTGTGGATTCGGAACAAATGCAATTCTCGTATGTTATTCAAATTCATTACGAACATTTTATGACTGGGAGAATTTCACTTTAAAATTTCAATAATTTTGCATTTTTATATCAACCGTAAAAATTATCGAAAATTCATTAAAAATGAATTGATTTTGTCAATAGAGAACAAGTAAAAATGGAATCTTGCGAAACAGTTGATGGGGCTTTGAATTCCGATGAGGTAAATGTTATTTTTGCAGTGACTGTTGAATTAAGATTTCCTATTCCCGATTGGGTTTTTGTGAGGTAGTGCTGATAAGCGATCGTTCTTGATTTTAGCGGGCGTCTCCGAAAAGCGATCCTTTCCTAAAAGACACACTAGAGTGTTCGGCTGATTGCGGGCTGCAAAAATCGAACAAAAATACAAAGTTCATCAAAAAGGAGAACTACCCCGAAGAAAAAGTTGCAAAAAATAACCCCGATCCATGTAGATTAAGTCCAGATATGTTCGGAGATTTTTCACCTGGTCCTTCTGCCGCAAAAGTAGTTACTTACGAAGAAGATTCCCCTTTAGCAACACGAACAATTGGTGAAGACAGAAAGATAAATATTACGCCTGAGGGACGAGGCGTTCGAGAAGATGCCGATGTTGCAAAACGTGATAGCAAAAATGGAATACCCCATCACAAACTCCATTCCTCACAAGCTGTTGCCAAAAGTGCCCTACACCTTGAAGATGAACCGGCAGCGGTAACCTTTTTATTACAATCGATATTATGGTGTGAATTTATTTGCAGAAGCTTTGTTGATTATTGGATCGTGGTTTATTCTAGGTTAGAAAAAAGTTTAAGCCTATTGAACATACATGCAATACGCCTGCCGGATTTATTTCTGCTCGAAATCTACGTCCAGTAAGTGGAACCGATTCCTTAAATTTACACCTCGTTTGTAACTGCTTTTGAAATGCGTTATTTTTCAATTTCAGATTAAAACCGAAAACGATTCTTCTAATGATTTAGAAACATGTCACGTTGTCATCAAGTTCAAGTCAATGATTAAAAAGAGGAGAGTGGAAGAAAATGGGCTGCATGTTTTAAATGTACATGCTAAAAAAAATTTTAAAAAATTCAAAAAGGTATTGCATTGTTGCATGCATTAGTCAATGTTAGCTACGGGAAATGAAATAATGAAAGTAAACAATAGTAAGACCTTTTATGCGAACCCTGTAAGGAATCGAGGGAGTATCTTTCTCTTACGAGTGTTGGCGGTTGGCCAGGGCAAGAGTTTGGCAGAAGAGATTGCTGTTTTTTGACTCCTGACGGAGCCAATTATAAAACGACATTAAGGGCATTCTTGACACCTTGATTAGTCCTGTCGTGTTGGCCGAATAATATCCTTTCCCAACTGAAATTTCGTGACAAGAAAGTTAATGTATCTTAGTTCAGGTAGAATAGCGCTAAGGGGCCCTACACAAAGTACGTCTGAGAATTTTTTGCAGAATTTAGGTCCCTTTTTCGATTTTATCCAAACCTCCTTCCCCCATTTTGGACGTCCCAGACTGTCATGAAAATTCCATGAAATTATGAAGAAATTTCATGAATTTCTAACGAGATTTGATAAAAATACGAAAACTGTTCCTTGCCCATTGGGGAACTCTGCTAGAAATTGTTCGATCCCAGATGTTCTGAGAGACCAAGGTTGTCCCCTACGGTAAATTTGTGAATCGGTTACGAATGCGTCTGGAATGAATTGATGTTTATCCATCTGTATTCACCTCGGGTCATTAGGACGCAGATTAAGCAGACCTTTTTTTACCATCCTGCAGAACTGACTAATGGTTTTGATTAATCGAAGGATGTGTCCTCCGTGGAATATATGCCTTATTTGAAATTTCCATATAATTTCAGGTATTTCCAAAGCAAATGTCTGCTAGTACTGGTAGAATAGTTTCTCTCCGACAATCCAATGGGCTGACATCGACAATAAGAGAACCAAATTCAAACAAAGATAACGGAGAGCCAATGAATTCCTCGGTAGGCTTTAATTTATTTTAGTCTTACTTTAGGTGGACTTGCCATGTTTTTTTTTTAAATATTGTCAAGTAATAAGAACAATATAAATTTTGAAGAACATGAGATTTTTTTTCAAAACATTTTTTTTTTATCGAGATACGCTGTAACTCTTTAATTGATAAATGTTCTGTTCATTTTTAGCCAAGTTATCCTCAGTCACAGTCTGCTGGATTGTTCGAGTAAGTAATTATGTTCATTGGTATGCATATTTTGCAAGCTTTTTGTGGATTCTAGAACCCCTTTTTTATAATTCTAATTTTTCAGTTGGCCAGCGCACCTGAAGAAGTGAAAAAAATTTGAACTTATTTAAATAAAATAATTCCTTGCTGCCATACCAACTGGAAATTGCCATTGATTTATTGGTTAGTATTCAGTAAACTGGATTTATTTTAATAATTATACGATTAAAGTAAATTTTATTTCATGTTTCTTAATTGACAGTGGCTTTGACTGGATTCATTATATGAAATTAAATTCCTCATCTTAGATAACAATATGCATATTTTACAATATTTGAACAGGCATGTGATTTGTTGACATAATTGTAAATCAGGAAAACGCATTTACCGTATTTATTCGGTTAAAGGGCCCCGTCTTTTTTTAAATTTAATCGAAGCATGGGGGAAGGGGGCGTTTCAAAAATCTACACTTTAATGTTTAGTACCAGTACATCACCTATATGCGAATATTTCTGTGGCCTACTATTTTTTATAATTTTTAAGCATTCCATTACTTCATCACGATATTGTCCACCGGATCGGAAGCTTCATTGGCCGAACTCCAGGACAGCAAAATCCCATACCCATCATCGCCATGATTTTGAACAGTCTGATTAAATGGAAACCAACCAAACGGTGAATATTTTTTATGTGCTTTGATTATTTTTAAGATAGTTTGTAGAATATGCTTAACGTAAAAAATCCTGGTACTCACTTGCGAAATTTTAGTTCATTTTTGAATCACTTCCTGTTCTACACAAATGTGAGATCCATTCATTATTGCTTCTCCAACATGGTGCTCACCAAAAATTGATAACTTAATTATAATTTATTTGTAATTATCAATATAATAACACATATGACGCTCTAGTCTTTTTCTCTCTGTAATAATAAAAAAGGAGGGAAATTTAAACAAAGTGTCGCGCTCTTAGAT
>JAQGCC010000908.1:0-28664 GCA_034698905.1 Xestoiulus laeticollis
CGGCGTCTCCTATTAATCCCTATTTATCCCTAGCGTATATCCCTATAGCGTGGCGGTGAATTAACCGATAAGAACCGCATTATTTCCCGGTGTGTAGGCCATTTAAGTACTAATTTTAATGAGCGTGATCTCGACTAAGACACTTTTTGAAAGTGTCTTATCTTAAGACCTACTGTGCGTTGTTTATGAGCGACCCGTAAGAGACGAGTTTTATGGTTTGCCCTTTTTATTGGTAGCTTCTGCTTCCGAACTGTGGCGCCACCTGTTCATGCTTTTTTTCTAGATTCCAGTAGACGTTGAACGTCTACTGGATTTTTAAAAAAAAGTTTATCTGGTTCTAAAAAACTAATTGTCTTAATTATTCGTAAACCAGTTAATTGAGTGGTTCGTGGTTAATCGTGCTTTGATTACTAGCATTTTAGTTGTCAGACCTTGCCACTAAAACTAGTCTCAATGTTGGCCGAAAATGCCTTCTGGAAATGCATGTTCCTGAGGTAAGTCAGCTTGGCTACATTTTTCTATTTATCTTTATGATTCGGTTATAAATAATGATTTCGTTTCATTTAGATATCTTTAAAATGCCTCGAATACCACCATAGTCAATCGGAATTCATAGTAGAACAGTTTTCGACGACGTTTCACCCAACTATGGGATCTTGCATCTGTAAAGAAAGCGAAAACGATAGAAGCAGGAGAACAACAACAGGTTCAAATAGCCACAGTTTAGCTCATTTTCATACGTCAAACCACTATAATACTAGCAGCAGAAACCATTGTCCAGTGATTACTACTTCTCTGGATGCTCAGAGCAAAATCGACGACCTAGTCTTGGATACTCTGGCAGTTATTCGTACATTAGTGGACAAGTAAGTATATTGCGGAAGTTATATGACTAATAAAAGACTAATTTAAGACTAATTTAAGCCATGCAAGCACTAAAGCGATTTATTATGCCTGTGATTGAAACATTTCAAAGACTTCAGCTACATTGGGGCTTGAGATTTTCCAATAATGATTCCATAAATTCAGCCAATAACCCATAAAAACCTAGCAAAAATAATAACTGAAGCTAGAATTCTGGAGTTTTCGTTACATTTTCTAGAAAATTGGACCAATTTGTATTAGTTATGTAATGTAAATCGTGGAATGTAATTTATTTGTATACTAGACCCTGACCTAGATAGTTACTTATTGGGGCATATCCCCAAATTTAACCTAATCTAACTAACTTACCCTTACTCATATTGCCATAATTGCGAAATCTGGGTATGGAAATAGCCATGTCAGGAAATTTGTTTGAAGACAATGTCCATGCAAGAGTATGAGTGTGGGAGATGACTTTTTTGACAGTTTTAAATTACTTCTTTTATCCCCAGTTTCAATTAATTCCAGCATTTTTAAACTACAAATTTCTCAAAGAATTCCAGTATTTTTAAACTGCAAATTTTTCAACTGAGTTGGTTTTTCTAGAAAATTTTAATCTACTTGATAATCACATTTGTTTAATTGTTGTTACCACTGTTAACGATTGCGTACCTTGTTTAGTGACCAAGAGCCACCACCTTCCATGATAAAGCTTCATTGCATTGCGGATAAAGAGAATGGATGGTTATCTGTGGTCAATTCGATGGTTCGAATAATTAACATGGAAGATCCGTTAGGACCTGCCGTTATTACTTTACTGTTGGATGATTGCCCTCTCCCTTCTAGGGTAAGTTTAGCATAATAATTTTGCAATCCTTTGCTATACTCTAGTTATTAATATCAGTGTTTTATTTTTTTTTGTAAAATCACAGGAATCTGTGATAACCCTTGTCGAGATGTTCAGCTTAAGCGATGATTTAGTTAAGCAAAAAATCCACGAACCAACTTGGCATAGAAATATTTGCGTCGTCTTGGGCTGCATTGCTGAAAAATTAGCTGGTTTGTATTTTTAATTGACTTTTGTTGTCATTCTCAGCCATTTTTAACCTACTATAATGATCCTGTTTGTAAATTGTTGCAGGTGCAAGTAGCATTGCCCTCTTAACTGAAAATACATTGGAATATTTACTCTCAAACCTGGTAATGTTGGAATCCAAATTCATTTTTATTGATGTTATAAATTCTATTACAATTTTAATCACAATCATTCAAATTTTTGCAGAAGATAAGCCTGAGTCCTGCCGTAATCCTTTTTGCGCTATTGGCACTGGAGAAATTTGCTCAAACTAGTAAGCACGAGTTAGCAATTTAGCGTTAGCAGTTTTCTATTATTCCGATTCAATTAATTGTTTTGTTAACATTTCAGGTGAAAATAAATTGTCGATCAATAGGAGGTTGGCAAAGGACAACCACGAAACATTAGAAATTTTAGAATCATGGTTATCGGACGAGGACTATGTCCGGCAGCAAGTTGCATTTTGCGCACAGTGGTGTCTTGACAATCTTTGTAAGTTATAGTTTGTAATTTTTCGTAGTTATACTTACGATTGTTTACTAACGTGTTTTCTTGTTTTTTTTATCACGTTCGGCATCTAGTTATAAAAGAAGTAAGCACATTCACGTATTTTTTTCCGTTATGAGGGTTGCTTACCAGATTAAGTCTTTTTTTTCTAAATTATTTTTTAATTTAATTTTGGAAATTGATTGGAACAAATGAAATGTACGAGGACCTAGCATAAATATTCTATTATTTGTATGGATTTTTTGTTTATGTATATGTATATTACATTTAATGGAAATATGTCTGTAAAGTTTACCAGACTGTCTACAATTATAAACTTTACGGACATATTTCCATGAAATGGAATATAAATATACATAAACAAAAAATTTGAACACATAATAGAATATTTATGCTAGGTCCTCGTACATTTTAATTGTTTCTATCAGTTTCCAAAATTAAATTAAAAAATAATTTAGAAAACAGGGCAACCCTCTTATGATTTTTTTTGTGGTGAATGCCAGATTTAAATCAGTTTGTTTTTACGGATTTAGGGACGTACGCTTACTTACGAGAAAGTGGATCACAGCAATTTGAACGCGATGCTAAATAGCAACGACGTCAGCGAGTATTTAAAGATTTCGGCGGACGGTTTACATGCCAGGTGCGATGCTGCTTCCTTCGAAAGCGTCCGTTGTACATTCCCCGTGGACTCTGGAATCTGGTATTATGAAGTAACGATCATTACGTCTGGTGTCATGCAGATCGGTTGGGCTACAAAAAACAGCAAGTTTCTTAACCATGTACGACACCGTTAATTTTATTTTCCCTAAGTGGTTTTGCTTTAATTTCAAGATAAAAATGCTAACAAATTTGGATAATTTCAGGAAGGTTATGGCATTGGCGACGACGAATTCTCCCTGGCTTACGACGGGTGCCGACAGTTGATTTGGTTCAATGCGTGCAGTAGGCCGCACACGCATCGATGCTGGAAGCCTGGCGACGTCTTGGGAGCATTGCTAGATTTGAGTTCTAAAAAAATCCTTTTCTATTTAAACGGGGAGCCGTTGAAACACTCGTACAACGACGTTTTCCTAAATGCTAAGTAAGAACATTGAAATTATATATGTAATGATGCTCCCGCTTATGGTGGGCTAAAAACTACAGTGTTTACTCGAGTAAGGGCCCCTCACAGACTTCAAATGCATCTTTGCTGAACAAATGGAATGTACTAGGGCCTAGCATAAATATTCTATTTTTGTTATTTTTTTGTTTATGTATATGTATATTCCATTTCATGGAAATATGTCTGTAAAGTTTATAATTGTAGAGAGTCTGGTAAACTTTACATACATTTTCATTAAATGTAATATACATATACATAAACAAAAAATGTAAACAAATATAGAATATTTATGCTAGGTCTTCGTACATTCCATTTGATCCTATCAGTTTCCAAAATTAAATAAATGGAATAATTTAGAAAAAAAGGCTTATTCTGGTATGCAAACCTCTTAAAACTATGTTTCGTGCAATTAAAACTATATTCGTGAAAAAGGGGGCCTTACACGAATAAATACGGTAAAATCTTGTTGCAACCGAACTAAAACCCGATTTGATCATGAAGTTCGCTAAACGTCGTTTTGTGCAACCCACAATAATGGCTAGACTCGTTCACGGCAGGTCCACTTTTTGTCTTTTACTAGAAGCGGTTTCTTTGCGGCTGCCAGTTTCATGTCTTTCCAGCAGTGCGAGTTCAACTTTGGCCTCAAGCCTTTTAAATTTCCTCCTGGCGATAGAACGTTTTCGAGCTTCAACGACTTTGCGAAACTCTCCGATGAGGAGAGAAAGATTCTTCCCAGGTAACATTCTCAGTTTGCAACAGTATTTCATTAGCCGGATTGTAGTGTCACACTAACTTATATTTTTCCTATTACCGCACCAGGCATTTGAAGCTGCAATGTCTACGCCAAACTACGGTGAAAGAAGATTCGTGTACATTGTGTTTTGATAAACGAGCTAATATGAGATTGGTGCCGTGCGACCATAGGTATGAATGCACATAGTGCTTTTTTGTTATGCGTTTTGATATCCTTCGCTAATCACGTCTTCTTAAAAATTGCAGTGGATTTTGCACGCAGTGTGTTCTGCTTTTGGAACTCTGCCCCATGTGCCGGTCCGTTATCAACGAGAGGGTAGAGATCACGTGACGAAAGCCCGAAAAAACCGCTCTGCGTTTTGGGAATTTGCTTTGTGGGCAACTTTTGGCTCGTCGGCTATCCGTAAAACTATGTTCTACCGAAAATAATACCCAACGGTCAAGCTAAGGTACGAATAAAAAACGAGCAATGCAGAATCTATTGCTAGTAGCGGAATTTGCGACCAAAATTCCTACTTGCGTAAATGCCAATCTTTCCAATGGTTTTGAATTTTCTTCAATTTCTAAATAGTGGGTCATCTCCACTTCATTTCATTCACTGTATATATTACCAAACTTTATATTGTTTATTTCTACTATTTATCCAACCACCGAAAATGCTTGTTAAGAGGGTTTCTTACCTGAATAAGCCTTTTTTTTCTAAATTATACTTTTATTAAATTTTGTAAATTGATAGGAACAAATGGAATGTACGAGGACCTAGCATGAATATTATATTATTTATTTAAATTTTTGTTTAGGAATATGCATATTCTATTTCATTGAAATATGTCTGTAAAGTTTATAATTGAACTTTACGGACATATTTCCATAAAATGGAATGTACATATACATAAACAAAAATTTAAATAAATATAATATTTATGCTAGGTCCTCGTACATTCCGATTGTTCCTAAAAATTTCCAAAATGAAATTAAAAAATAATTTAAGAAAAAGTCTTTTTCTGGTATGCAATCCTCTTAAGCAAAATCCCTCGTTATGACTGAAAACTCTTCAAAATTCAAGTGATTAGGAAAAATCGTAAAAAAATGGAAAAGTCAGGAAAGCGGAAACAAACCGATTAACATTCCGAATGCCAAATGACAGCATGCTTGACATTGAATTAACATCTTAAATCATATTTTAAGATTTTAAAAAGCATCAATTTTAAATATTCTGTCTTATACCAGCTTTAGAAATATTTTCTTACTTTTTAATAGTTAAAACTTTTAGTATACAACATGATATCTAAAAACATGTTTTTTATTTTTTTGCATGATCCTAAATTCAACACCACAGTGTTCTGATTTGAAAAAGTATATTAAGCCCTAGCTTTTTTCTAATAAAATTGATTCCTCGAAGGATCAATATAATTTTTTGTGTTATGTATTCACAATTAAATTTAGTTTATTTCTATTATTACGGTCTCCTAACTTTCCTGATTTTTCTTACAAGTACCTAATTTTTTCAAGGGTTTCATACCGAAACGTGCACATTCCTAACTTTACCAAAGTATTTGCCAGCTTGCCAAAAGCGCGGATCATAATAATCAATGGACTGTGATGCCAATATTGAATGCAAGCATCACGTTCAGTTTGCTGCTTTTCTATACTTGTTTCGGTCGCGTATGATCCCGAATATTTTACTTTTTTTATTTGATTTCTTTAAACCAATTTATTTCAATCAAACCAATTCGAACAAACTGGTAGTTTCTACCTAACAAGCTGGATATGATTTTTATTTTGCAATCCGTGGTTGTTTTTTAAGACTTACTAAATGTCTTGAAAAATTATTCAGTATCACTAATTTAAATTCAATACAGCTGAACCTGAGGAAACAACGGATTTCTACTGTTGTTTTCTTTCTAAAAATCAAGATATTATTTTATTTTTGCAAGTCTGTTTTGAAATCAGTTTCTTTTTTGCGGAATTTAATATGCAGAATATTTTTTTAAAATTTCTTCAATTCGATCTAAATTTATTTCAGACGAACTAATTCTAAGTAACAACGGATTTCTACTGTTGTTTTCTTCCTAAAAATCTAGATATGATTTTTGCAATTCTATTTTATAATCCGAGGCTATTTTCGAAACTTATATTGTGGCGAATATATTCAATTCTTGCCTATCGAAATTTATTTCAACCGAACCAATTCTAAGTAAACAACAGATTTCTACTGTTGTTCTCTTCCTAAAAATCAAGATACGATTTAATTTTTGCAACTCTTAATTGTAAACCAATGCTATTTTCGGAACTTCATACTAAAAGAGCCGAATTTTGTAATTTTTTCAATTTGTATGATCTAAATTTATTTCAACCGAACCAATGTAAAGAAACAATGAATTTTTACTGCTTATTTTCTTCCTAAAATTAGATGCGATTTTATTTTTGCAATTCTTATTTGTAAACCGAGGCTGTTTTCGGAACTTCATACTAAAAGTGCCAAAGTTTTATTTTTTAATTTCTTCAATTCGTCTGATCTAAATTTATTTCAACCAAACCAATTCTAAAGAAACAATGGATTTTTACTATTGTTTTCTTTCTAAAAATTTACATATAGATATGATTTTTGCAGTTGTTATAATTATAAACTTAACTTCATGAGGTTGTTTTCGAAATATACTGGAAGTGCCGAATATTTTTTTTTAAAATTTGTTCACTTCGTCTGATCTAAATTTATTTTAACCGAACTAATTTTAAGAAAACCACGTTTTTTCCCTATTGTTTTCTTTATAGAGCTGATTTGTTTTTAATTTGAGTGTTGATTTTGGTCGTAATTTTGGATTTTTGGTAGAGTACAAAATGAACGTTGACCTTGTCGCTGGGTGGCTCTGTAATCGGACCCGCTTGTTTGTTTGCGATTTTACGCGCTTTTTTTCGTGGCTGTGATTGATTGAATGATTTGAAATCTATCGCTCTGTACATCTGTTTTGTAAATACAAGTAACGATTCGTTTTTTTTCTCTCCCTTCGCTGCATTTAATTTCAGTATTCTTCGCGTTATATAGTAGTAGTAATTGTGAATGTCGCGTAGGAATGCCGCTGGAATTTGACCAAATGGCCGAGGGAACATATTGCTCGTCTGCTTCGCTTTGTCAATGGGCCGTACCTCTCCGTGAATAAAGGTGAGTTTTTCTTGACATTTCACCTTGTTTTATTACGATCATCTTTGCTCATTTTACGGGGTTATGCAATGGGTCATCCTGCGTTTACTTTTGCGATAAAGCATCCTAAACAGAGGTCAAAATATCAATTTCAAACGTTCGTGTTTGAGGGCGCCATTTTTAAGCATTCGAAATTTTGTCAAGTTTGAAATTTCTAGTGTTATGCATGATTACTCAATATCATCTTGTTATTGTGTTTGGTGTTAGTCTGGTTAGTTAACCTTTATCCTATTTTCGACTAACAAACTCGCAATGCTAATTGAATGTTTGTGAAATGATGGTTATAAAATCAATTCATTCTACGAGGGTGTGTGGAAGCCTTTATTAAGGATGATTCACATTTTTCTGTAGAAAATAGTCATCTCTTGACATTTATCTAAATTGCTTTGAGTGAAAGAAGACATTCACTCCCTTTTTTGATTCATACCTTGTTGTTTTTGATTCACTGCTCCTATTAATTTCTTGGAATCTTGTAAGGCTGGGCAAGCCATTCTCATAAGCCTAATTTTTAAAATGCCAAGATAGTGAATCTCAATAAAAAAAAGTTGCGAAATTTTTTGAATAATTCCTTGGCACGTGAATTCTCTCTTTTTGCCTGAAGTGTTTTTTCTTACGTCTTTTAAAACGCTCCCAAATATCTATGAACTGACGTGGTTTTGGTCATACAATGGAATGACAGGCATGTGAAAGTTATTCGTTACATACGGTTTTTAACATATTTAATGAGTTCTTGATGTGTTTTGTGAATTATTATTTGTGGTTTTATTACCAAAACGTGATGGAAAAATATTTGGATTATTGAATAACATCTCACACTAGGGGCGCTGATAGCATGGTGCGTATATGGTATATTGCATGTTATTGGTCATAAATCTGGCATCATGCTGATGTTTATGTACTTAACCTTGATGAACTGTTTGTATTTGCAAATTTCTAATAAGTAGTAGTAGAAAATATAGTTCAGGTTTAAAGATGATAATTGCCGATTGCATATTAGAAGGCCCTTTAAAAATAATAGCATTATATGTAGCCTTCATGTACATAATGTATTTGCGTTTTTGGACATTTTACAAGTAGGCCTAATGTAGAAATGTACACTTTCAGAAATTCATTCACACATTTTGTTTCATTGTAAACGTTTGTTTAAAACATTAATTTGTTGATGATATAACCAGTGTTTGTGTACTTCCTTAAAATGGTTCGTAACTGAATTGTATCATTTGATAATAATTTTATTGCTATTTTAATAGGCTACGCTAATATTTTTCTTTATCCACAACTGTAATTTAAAGCAACGTGATTTAATTAGAATTTTATATTCAGATCAAACTTTG
Organism: Xestoiulus laeticollis; assembly: GCA_034698905.1. Lineage (NCBI taxonomy): Eukaryota > Metazoa > Arthropoda > Diplopoda > Julida > Julidae > Xestoiulus > Xestoiulus laeticollis. The sequence continues at coordinate 8,841 of JAQGCC010000908.1, forward strand.
ACCACAGTTCTAAATACATGTAAGTTATATAATTTAGTTTCATTTATAAAATTTCCACACAAGAGTTCAACACACCTACATGTACATGTATAATCCAAACCTACCCTAGGCAAATTGTTTGGCCATAATATTGCCAAACTTTTGAATGTGCGGTGTTTTCCCTGTGCTGAAATGTCCGGTTACCAATTTATCATTCTCACTAATAGTGATCTAGTAATGATCAGTTAGCAGTCAATTTAATTGCATCGCCTTATTGAAAGTAAATTCACAGCAAGGTTTATTGTAGCCTGTTCTAGGACAGTTGCTGACAAGGTCGTTTCCACACACCTAACCGAAATTGGGTGGATAAATTTCTGTGTGGAAATATCCATGTAAGAACATCTCCTGTCAACGTTATAGCTACAAGGTTCAATCCGAAAGATCCAAAGACAGTTAACTGTCATGACAACTGTGCTCCAAATATTTCTGAACGTGAAATCATTTGACTTGCCTTACAAGTCCATGTTAGACCTAATTACTAGTCTTGTTAAGTTGAGTTTACCTAATAGGACTCAAACATAAATTTGATATTACATAATTTTTATGGGGCCATTTCCTACAAACGATAGCAGTTGGTACCAACGGTGGAATTTTCCACACGTGCTTTTCAAGTGAGCATGTTTATTTATACACCCACGCAACCACACCTGGCTAATTGAGGATGAGGGGGATATCGAAGCCCTAGCTATACCATAAATACCCCTCAAGTCAAGATTTAGCATTTGGAAGATTCACAAAACAAGACTTCATCGTATGTGTCTTATACATCTTTCATGATTCATATAGTTATTTTACACATTTTTATGTACTTATGGTATGGCCATGAAGGTTGTTTAAATTTTGGTCCCAAGATTTCGTTATAAAACACCGTCTATGATAGCCTCAATCATTGAAACCAAACTCAATATTTGGATGTCTCACTGCTTGAAGCATTTGGAAGCCAAATAATCATATGCTGAATAAGCCCAATTTAGGTTTTAATTTTGCAATGGTCCAAAAACTGGTTTGTTGTGGTGATGTGAATGTTTTTATTTTAGAAAAAGCCCCTTAATTAATGGTAATTGTTTGGATTTGAAGCTTGTACATTTGGAGGTATCAGATGTTGGGTTTTTGGGGTAGGGACCTTTTGGGGATTCCCTATACAATACGTGTACAAAAGTCTCTATTGGGAATATAAGGCGCGTTCCAGCCACTTAAAAATACTATGAGTTACCTGAGGTTGGTCTGATCAACTGGGTCTGATAGGGGCCGAATTCGTCATTGTTTTGGTTGAAACTGGTCTCATATAAGACAGATGCAAAGAGATATTTTTTGTCAATTAAAACCAAGTTTCTTATTGAAGGGAAATGGCCCCGTGTATTTCGCCGTCTGCTATCAAACAAAACCATAGCGTAGAAATGAAAATGTCCCTTTGTGAACTCAAAGGGCCGTTAGAGGTAGCGTGGTTCTTGTTCCCGAGTTTGTGTGCTTTGTTATCGTGCCCTGACCCAAGGGTTGGAAGCAGAATACTATTGGATATTTTTGGAGAGCGGTTATTGTAGAACCAGGGAGGGGTAGAATTCTAGGTAAAAGGCATATGCCTCAATGTCAGGGGGGGATGGAGAAAAAAAAAACCATGGAGATGGTCTGAAATTTATTCAGAGAACCGCTTGCCGGAAGGCGTTCATTTAGCTGAAATTAACGAGAGTGAGCTTTTAACTTAAATTTTAAATACTCCATTGTTTTTAAGGTAGTTCTTGCACGTTTTGACATCATGGTTTTGAAGACATGACGTAAGCACCATTGGCAGAATAGCAACAATGGAAATGAGACATTGGGCTGCAATGTGGATGTTATGTTGAATTTTTCATGAAAGTGCTATTTTTCGTGTTTCGCCTATTGTTTTAGTAACTTCAGGTCTTTTGCTAAATTTACCTGGACACCCGTGTACAATACTAGGCATTATGCCTAGTCCGTATCAAGGAAACGATTTTATGAAACATGAAACATTTCATGACAAAAATTGTTGCACATGAAATGTTTTGATACTTATCTGGTGCAGCATGAGTCGTGAAACAAGGTGTCCAAACCAATACAACACAGTTGAAACATTTCATGAAACAGTTTCAAGTTTCATGGAAATGTTTCCTTGGTGTGGACTAGACTAAGATTCTGAATAGGACAAGTGCACCTTTGTGGCATATATTTAAAACCGTGCAATTTGTGATTGGGCCCATTACGTTTAGAAACGTGTCCAATGGCGGTAGAATTGCTATTCATCTGACAGCAGAAAAAAAAAATGCGTTTCGTTGCGTGGTCCATTGTCCAATTTGGGCGTTTTTGCCTGGGGTGCATACCTAAACGAGAATGGGCAGGGTATATTGTCAATATTTTTAATTACTGGAGCAGTAATTAATGACCTGCTAGTATCCATTTAATTATAATGTTCTGTTCTATGCCTTGTAGTCTGCATTATTTCTGTTTGTACTTTCCATTTGATCATCGATTGATTTAATTGTAGATTAAAGCAAATGCGTATGAGTATTTTTTGTTCGTTTTGGCATGGACCATTGGTCAATTTTGACCGAAATTTGGACAGCCACGCAGTTTTAGGTTTTGTATTGGTTCGAATCCGGTTTTCCTTCTCTGCTAATGTTGTTTGATTGTATTTGGTGAAGTGATTTTGGGGCATCCTACCCCGTTGAGTGCCCAAAGCTGAAAACACCAAACACTTTCTCCTCACTTAAGACCATCTGCATTTGGAATTAAAATCCCCAGGTGCTCTTTGGGACCTTTGAAAAGATGGGACTCATTAGCTAACTTAAGCCTGAGTTTGTCCTTGTTTTCCAAAAATCTGTAGTTCCCACCAGGATAAAAGGGTCTCAACGTGACTCCCTTCCATCCATTTTAGTTTTTCTAATTTGGGTTGTAGCCCTTGACCACATGTTCTCGCATGCCCATTTGTGTAGGTCATCGTGCTTGCAGAAATGGTTTTCATTTATATGTGCCAAACGATGAATGGATGACCCTCTAAGCTTGCTAGCCCTGCCATAAGGGCATAGTCGTGGACCCTTTTATGGCCGTTGGGCTCCCCTGCAGAATTCCCCTAAATCACGTCCATGTACTGTCTTCAAACGCACTGTTTTCAAACTATCATCCTTTTCCATCGTAAAATCACACGTCTAACCTATTTTCAATAGGGCTGAATACGAAATAATTCATGTTTTTGCCTGGATTCCAATAACATGTTTGCTGTTGTTATATCCAGTTTGTTATTATGCAAGAAATGTAACAATTTATGGCTGTTTATTATAGGTTGATTTAGGTGCATTGTAAACATTATGGTGTTCGATCATCTGTTAATTTAATTTGATTTTGATGCAATCGCACATCATAATTCATTTCACATGGAGTTCGACGAGTGGAACTGTGGAAGTGTTTTTTTCCGGTATAGATATGGATTTTTAATATAAAAATCATAGTTGCATTATGCCATTGATATGATTCTTAATGCAGTGAAGTATTTTTTGGAATTTTTAAGACTACTGTCATAACTTTTTTATTTTAAAATATATCCGAGATAAGCTATAAAATTTAGCATTTGTGAGGAAAAAAATGGAAGTTTTAAGGATTTGTATGAAGAAGTTTTCTTCAAATAGCAGATTTCATTGATCAAATAATCTTGTTTACTTCTTATACATTTGCATGGTCAATTTGTTATAAATTATTTGACTATAGCCTATAACTAGCCTTGGGTGTTGCGAAATAAATGTAATAAACAAATATTATACAGCTAAGGGCCGGTTGCACCAACTGATGTGAAATGCTAAGGTTTACTAACCTCGGGTTAAAATGTAACTCCTGGTTAACCTCCATGGCAGGTTAGCTGTATGTGTTGCACCAATTAACTCTTGATAAAACAACCCAGGGTTATAGAACCCATGTTCCAACATGCAGAAAACAAAATGGCCGCCATCTAATTCTAGACTATTAACCCGGGGTTAACTCTGTCTACTCGCTTGGTTAACCTTTTGCTTCATTTTTCCCTAACCCATGCTTGCATGTGCAATGCTAGGGTGGGTTAACCTATAGTGTTATAACGCAGGTTAACCCTAGGTTATTCTTAACCTTTGTTGTTGCAACCGGCCCTAAATCTATAAACTTTTTACATTCTCCCTTGCAAATTAGGCACGCTAAAGAATTCATAACAAAAATGGCAAATTTTGATCACCATTTTGCCCTGGAATAAAAAATATCTGTTCAAAGATTCGAAATGTGTTCTTCACAATCTGAATAAGAACTTAAATGAAAATAGTGCCTATTTAAATTGAATTTGTGTACACATTTTCAATGGGTTTTTGTTCTATGAGGAGAAAATTGGGTTCTATTCTCCTACTTTTAATTTATTTGCCTTATATTATAATTTGATTTTTGTATAGGCTACTTTTTGTTTTAGTTAAATTGTAAATGCTTCAATATTGCATATTGTAAATTTTAACAATCTGAATATAAATAGAACATTGAATTCGTAAAACACATTTAAAACTTAAAATATTGAATTCTCATGCAGTAGGGCCTACACATTTCCAATGTGTTTTGTGTTATAGACGAGCAACAAATTGTGATCTAATTTCCTATACATTTTATTTGATGCTCTTATTTGATGCTCTATATAATTTAATGACATAGGCCTACACTGCAAATCAAAACATCTTAAATTAAGTGTCCACGAAATAAGATGCATCTTAATTTCATCACTTTTTCAAACTTAAAATTATATATAATTGCATTTTGTAATAAGACGGACAGTAAACAAAAGAAATGCAGTTAAATCTCTTAAGATACATCATAACGTCTTATTTCCTAGACAGTTTTTAAGATGTTTTTATTTTCAGTGTATATATACTTTTTGTTTTGGGTAATGTGTGTCTCAAGTATATCCTATCAATTTTTTTCCATATTGTCATTTAAATTTTTTTAACATGAAATAATATATGAGGTAAACTAAACACAATGAACAAGGCACGTGTCATGTACCAAATTGTTTTAGATTAACGGTGAAATAATTTTTTATCTTAATATCTGGTAAAAGCAAATTGAGAAGTGATGTATATTGGACTATTAACTCATCTTCGGCTTTTATTTTGAGAAATCTTGGCTTATAACGGGTTTTGAGGCAATAGGCAGTTACAGAACTTCAGCGCCTATTTAAGGTAACTTTTGCTTTTTCTGACAGGTGCCCTAATACCCGATTAACACCAAAAACGCGGTTTAAATGAGCATAATTTGGAGCTATGCAGTGAAACCTACTTTCCCATTTGCATCAGATGCTAATAAAACAGGATGAGGAGGATTCTCAGATGCTGCCATGATGATCATTGTTTTTTACTCTATAAACATATAGTGACCTTGAAAAGCATTTCATGCCCTACTGCGTTTCTGCCATCTTTTGGCTTTGTTAGCAAAGGGCCTTGTACAAAATCTTGCAACCAGGGATGCAAATCCTATATCATTTTAAAATTCGATGCTATACCTCAAAGTGAAGATTCAATTTAATAATGTATTTCTTCTCAGCCTGGTCACATTTTGAAGGTGTGCTCGTGTTTTTCCTTTTTTTTTGGAACAGATTGCAACCGTGCAAATTGCAATATATTGCTCGTTTTTAACAGCTTGCCAGTTGGTGCTATTAATTTTCAAAAAGGTCACGAAGAACCAGTGAGTTTTACCTTGTCTTAATATCTTTTGAAAACACGATAACAGGGAAAATACCACGAATTTGCTTTCCACAAATATTTGATACATTTTCTAAAAATAACCACGTTTCCAGGGAAAATGAGGAGAGGGGGGAGGGTCAGGAGGATTCTGGAGGAACCGTGGAAAATATTTGGGGGGGTGGGTCAGAATTCATAGGGGTTTGGCCGCTGTCCACTTCACGCCGGTGGTGGATGTACCCCTTGCTCATGGTCAGAAAAGCAAAAACGACCCTGCGGGAGGGGGGTTAAATTGCTGTTTTTTGTGTGCAGAGAGGTTAGGGGTAGGGGTGCGAGGGACGGGCCCAGAGGTGGACCCTCGTAGAAGTGACCAGAACACTGGTATAGCGTGGGAATTGAAAGGAAAAAGTGCAAAAATGGGAGGGATCAACTGAAGAAAAAATGGCGGGAAAACATCGAAAACAGTTTGTACCCTGCTGTTGACCCTCGTGTGGAAAATTCCTTGGGTCATCCCTGTTATGCAGTTCAGGGGGGGAAATGCAACAAAGAAACTTAACGAATTTTTTGTCTTCAAATTGAATTTTAGAAAGATTGTTTTAAACTTATACCTGTGACGCGCATCTCTCTATATGCTGCATGCAATTCAAAATGGATATGGATATATAAAACTGTGCAATTTTATATAAAAAAATATGTTGTAACTATTAAGGCTGTTTTGACTTCTGATCCGGTAAGTCCTTCATCAGTTCTCCTTCATTTCGTCCAAATTTAAAAATTTGGAAAGCATTTGAAAGTTTGAGCAAATTGTTTAAAATTTTAATTAGGTCCATACAAACTCGCCTGGGGTTTTATTGCAGGGTCACTGCATGACATGTTATGTTCTCATCAGACATGTTTATTTTATCAGTATTCATGTATATATAAACTCCGCATTTGTATTGAAATCCGATGATATACATGTACTGTATACCTGGAAGACGAAAATGTGTATACGAATTTATGTTAAATTTAACGATGTCGCCTACCCATAATGGCACATTGAGACTATTGACCAAACAGAGATGCATTCTAGGTGCTTTTCTTGGAAGAAAAAGCGAAGAAGATGTACAGTGTATCTTTTTATGGTCAAATTAAGGATATGAACAAAATTGTATAGAACATTTTGAACATGATGTTTGAAGAGACTCGTAAATCCTCATACCTGCAATGACTGACAGTTTTTAACTTTTGTTTGTTAATCTTTTACTTAAAATATGAAATCCTTTTATAAGTTTACTGTCAACCTTTGCATAAAAAATTCGTGCATTTTATTCAACATATTTGAGTACCTTTATTCTGATCGATTTAACATAACGGAATTTTGAAGCAAACATGAAAGTGTAGGTTATATTTCTAGAATTTGTATACATAGGCCCAGTTGCACCAACATAGGTTAAGAATAACTTAAGAGTTAACCTGCTGTATAACACTATATATATTAACCTACCTTTGCATTGCACAAAAATAGATTAATGGAAAATGGAGAAAAAGTTTAACCATGCCAATGTATGCAGGGTTAACCTCAGGTTAACATTTGGTTAAAATAAGAGGGAGGCCATTTTGTTTTCTGCATGGTTAAACATGGATTCCATAACCCTGGGTTATTTTATCACGGGTTATTTGGTGCCCCACAAACTGCTAACCTAGAGGTTAACCTGGAGTTTTATTTTAACCTAAGGTTAGTAAGCCTTAGTTAAACCTTAGTTGGTGCAACCGGTACTAAGTACCTCGCATACAGCTAACATTGAAGATAACCTGAGGTTTAAACCTTAGATTTTTACCTTTGTTGGTGCATCCAGTCCATACTGAATTAAACATTTTCTGACATTTCACACGAATATATCACAGACTTGGAAAACCTGGAATTGGCAGGGAAAATGTATATTATAGTGATATATTCTGAAAATGCAAAGGAAAATGCATGCATCATGCATATTACATTTCCTTTCACTTGGCTAGTTATATTATAGTTATTATAAAATCCGAGTAACCAATGGTACTTTCAGCTATAGGGTTGCAACAGAAATAAGGAACTTTTTTTCACATAATTTTACATAAAAAGAACAACAATAGACCAGAATAAACCAGAATGTTGTTGTGGCCTACTCGTACAGCTACTTAATTGCAAGAATATTAGCTTATATAGTCTGGATTCAGATATACATCAAGGGAAAAAAATTGACATTTTTCCTAGTTTGTAAACATTGAAAATTGTGTTCTGCACTGTAGGTTCTTTGTACAGCAATACATGAAGTAGGCAGTCTCCAGGATAGTCACGGAAAATTGTTTTAATAACTGGAAGAGGAAGTTTGAAATTTCATTTTTGGGGGGAATCCCGTTTAAGATTTCTTAATTTAGTAATTGACCACAACATTTTGCTCAACTTCAAGACTATATATAGTAGCTAGTGTCTTCCCAATGTTTTCACTGAATGATCCGTTTTAACCTCAGATTATACTGTTCGACGAGCAAGCAATCGACCATATAGTGCTAACATTTACTTTTTAGCATATTTCCATATCCTCATTACGACCGATGCAAATGAAATGACCTCTTGCATGGACGGATGCTTGCAGAATTGGGATTTTTTTTAAAGCAGTTTTAGCAAAGTTTTAAATGGCGATGCTGCACTACATGTTTCAATGTCGAATCCAGCTATTCTGGTGCAGTTTTTTTATGTGTAAAACTTATTACTTAAACCGGAGGTCCTCCAGCACTCCCGTTGCGCTCTTTCATCCATTCAATATCGCCAATTTTTTGTGCCAATCCGGAAGATACGTATTGTTGTTCGAAGGAAGATTCTCTTGACATCGATTATCTGATGAGGCCTAATTGAACAGAATTTCAAACATCTTCATTTTTTTTGTAATTTTTATCCATTTTTTTTCTGGTATAAAACTGCATTCCTCCCCATCTTCACTGGCAGGCATATATTAATCCACACCCCTGACATACCAGCTAGTTGGGTCATAAAATAACTCATGCTCCGTTCTTATATCGGTTACTAAACGCCATCATAACTCCTCGCTCCGTAAATACGTCACGCTGGAAGAGTCTTTACCAGTTGATATTCCAACGTTCAAATCCGTTTGGGGCTTGTACTTAAAGGAGAACGGTCATCTGCCCTATATAGTGTTGGCCTGTTGATTCGCTGTGCAATGGACCCAAATGATTCCTGTGGGAATCATCATGCTCTTCAATGGATCAAACCTATAGTTTGGAGTTGTTTGTGCAAAAGTTTACAAAAAAATTGTTTAGTTTGAAACAAACCTGCAGCATATGCTCTAAATTAGATTAATATTAAGGTTTTATGATAAAGTTCTAAATACAAAGATAAGTACAGCATGAAAATCATTGTAGATTTGATAGGAATTCATTGTAGAAAATTAATATATAGTGTAACCTGCTAAAGGTGACACCCAAAAAAATGGCAGTCGGTCACTGTACAGTTGGTCACTATACAGAGATTTTTTTTGAAGAAAAACATACATGACTGCACTAAAAAAATTCTGGAAAGTGATCATTATACAGAGGTGGTCACTACCAGTTTTACTGTATTTGCTCAAAATGTATACAGGTGTATAGGTTAAATCCAAAAATGAGCATTTGCTCAAAAACAATGGAGTGTTTTGGCGTTTGAAGCACAATGTTTTAAAATACGAATAATAAGGTATGCTCAACTTTCATCCAACTTTGCATGATCCTGGTCTCAAGGTACATAAACCCCGTATTACATGTATATTGATAAGAAATAACGGAGCGTCACCTAACCGCCTCTAGTGCAAATTTTGCGGTTTTAACGTTGAAATCATCCAATGATAATTAAATAGGCCCCAGAAGGCAGCACGAATGAAAGATGCCGCTTATATATGGGACCATACATTAATATTTTACCCTATGAAAATTTAATCATTTGAAAAACATATAACCCCATGCAGAGCCCTTATTCAAAATTGAGGAACATGCATTTTCTGTCATAAAGGCGAAGATTTTAATTATTGCTGCCATGTATAAAAAGGAATTTAATTCACACGCGCCACGTTATCAGCACCCATAGTTGCATTTTTTTTAATAAGACATCGAATGAAAGGAATTTTCTATAATAAAAAAAAAAACACGACTTCATGCCCACAATTAAGCAAACTATAACTGGTGCCATCTTGGAAACGTTGTTGCTTGCTTTTTCACATACTGTATATACTTGTACATACACTATATATAAATGAATTCATCCCTTTCTGTACATTCTTTTTTAGCCAAATATTCACATTTACGAAGAATATGAGCGATGTTATGATAAAAAATGGACGTTTTTTCTATAATAAAAAACAATTATAGCGTCCTTTTTGTCGTTTTGTCGCCACTTGAATGGCGAGAAGTATATATTATGTGAATTAAATTCAGATAAAAATGTTCAAACTGAGTATACTCGATTTGATTATGTTTATGCTGCAGATGTTTGGAGCAAAGCTTCAACCAACTACAGTTTTTTGAAGAAATTGTCACAAGAAACTTTGCTCCAAATAGATTGGTTTAATAGGTTTAGGTTATAACTCAACTTGTGAGCTAGCATTTTAACTGATGAGTTTAATTTATGTATTGTGAATGAATGGTATAAACTTTTTTGCAAAACAGGGACTCTTGGAAAAAGCAATCACAAACTTGAGTCAAATGCTCAGCATTGCCACAGACAAAAACTTTGCTTTTTATAAAAACGAACATGCAAATTCCGACACACAAATTGCATTTATATTTGTCTAAGTGTGACCTAAAAACCTGCAAGCAGTTATATAATTCAACGTTTTATTGCATTACATCGAATAAATTAGTGCAACAATTTGTGTGTATTTCTGTTGAACTACAAAACCGATGTTGTAACATTAATTTTCTTAATTGTTATTATATTTTTATTCTTGAATGTAGAATGATACTTGTTGTAACATTGCTACTGAATTTCTGAAAACAAGTTCTATGAAGCGAGTGATATTAATGTGCAAACGCTGTAAAACCAATTGAGAACAAATTACTATGGCGCTTCATGTTGATATGATGTGGAAAGGTGGCGCCACTTGTCATTTGGTCCTACAAACACTTTATAATGACATTTTCAAATGTGGAAATTGAATTTTATTATGAAATTGAATCATGCAAATATCCTTTACCATATATTCACATCCAGAAACAGGCAATCTGCATGTAAAGTTTGTATATATGCTCTAGGCCTATATAACATCAAGTAGCACCACCAAGTAAGCAAAATATATGCTATATATCGTACATATACAAAACATGTAAAAATTTGATTATTTTGAATTTTCCACACTTCTCATACTTAGTTTTTATTTTTCAGTTCTGTTTTTGAAGTTGGATTATACATATATGCAAAATTTTCGAAGATTTCAACTCCAACATCATGACAGGTAAATTAAATGCTAAGTTTTGAATTCATTTTGAAATTATTATGATGAAATGAAACTATAGAACAGCTCCAGAATATAGAATAGAGTATAGACTAAAAAAGACCAGTTATATATAGCAGTTGCATTCGCTGAAAAGTGCATGCACATAATATGCAATGTGCAGTACTGTGGCAAACAAATCCGTAAATCCAGAACGTTTATTAATATATAAGGATGGTTATTTATTGCTGTTGAGCAGTTTATAACTAGGATGAGTTTTATGAGAAATTCTTTTTTAATTTACTTCATAAAAGCGCATCGATGAGTTTCTATATATACATGTATAATCCTTGATATATTTAGAAAACGAATCTTTTCAGGATATCGCCTGTTAAATTTGGGTCCGAAATTTAATCCAATGAGCGCTTAAAGTCCTAAACGATGCATTTAGTATTATATAAACAGAATATTTGGTTTTGATATGGTTTAAGGGCTTTTGTGGCAGTTTGGGATAGGTCACTTCTGGCTAATGTATTTAATTGCAAATCAAACATAATTTATTTCAATACGATTTAGTTTAACTAACCGTTGTCGTTAATTGTAAATGGTTACTGGCTTGTTAAACATGAGGTTACATAGTCGTAATCTTGTAAAATGAGGGCATCGTAGCATGACGTCATTTCTGTCGTAGAAAGATAACTTGTACACAACCCAGCGTTGACGTGGGAAATCCGGGATTGCTGTGACTCCAAGGGGGATTTCCGTATTTAAACTGGATAAAACTGGTGTAAACGTGCAGTAATTTATGCTCTTAACGTGCATTTGAGCAGTTATGTGGAACTATAGCCCTGGTCACGAATTCTATCTTGTCTTAGACGAAATAACAATTGGATTTCGAATTGAATTAAATGAGTGATCACGCCATACAGATGCGACAGTAACTTACCAGAAATAAAAGTGAAGGCAAATGCATCCTGAATGGTTTTTCTATGGAGCGCCATTACGATTTGGCCACTCGACACGTGATGTAAATGAAGCGCAATTGCCACAACGACTGGGGCATTCGGCTTCTAAATTTCAATCACGTCGAAATGCAGAGCTATAGTTGCTTGAGGATAGATATCTAGCCGCTGAAATGACGTGCACATGCAAAGGAATTTTAAAGCGTCCGATTTTTATTTCGTCTAAGATGAAATTAGAGACTGGGGCTAATTTGAGACATTTTATATAATATAAAAATGCATTTTTCATGTTTAACGAAGATTTACGAATAGCTGAATTTAAGCATGTCTATTATACGATATGGCCACTGAACACGTGATGTAAATTAAGCGCCATTGCCTTGTGACTGGGGAATTCGGCTTCTAAATTTCGACCACGTTGAAATGCCGAGATTCATGCTTGCGGATAGAACCGCTGAAATGACGATGCTTATTTCGTCTAAGACGGAAATCGTGACCTGGGCTAATATGATACATTTTACTATTTTTACTCGGCAATGACCTTAAATTTGTCTTACTTGATTGTGAAAAGGAGTGGCTGAATATAAAATCTCCTATTGGTTCTGATCTGATGTTTGCTTTAGGGGCGTTCATTAAATACGTATAATAGCAAGTGCATTGGTGCATTGGCAGCTTGAAGATTCTTGTAAGATGGATTTTATGGAAAGCACGTATCAGGGTGATACAAAAAAATAGTGCATCTCGTTAAACTTATCTTCTCCTTTTCATTGGGCTCAGGGCATTGGCACCGAAATTTTCGTGGAAAGTGTGCAGGTGGCACCCGAGTGTCCATGGACGTAATCTCCGTGAATTTGACCCGAATTGTACCTTGCCCCATTGTGCCATTATTTAGGCAGCGGAGGACCCAAACCGGGCCCTATTTTTTTTTTTTTTAAAGATCCATGGCATCCCGGAAGAAATACCTTTACTTGGGTGTGACTTTCCGACTTTTAACTTTAATGATTAAAAAGCAGGTGAATTAAAGCAATATATAAGGCGGAGAACTACATGGCGTAACGTAACATCGAGAATTAAAATCGATTTCTGGGGATGTGTATATATGTCTTCTCCTGGTTTTTTTCTTCTTTTTCTTATAACCTTTATTCCTCCAGAATCTCAATGGCAGCAGCGCCATGCCATGCACTGCTATATCGGCAATTAATCTTAATTATCAAGCGAGTCAGGTAGGTGGGAATATACTGATAGCAGAAGTGGAAAAATCCATAATGCAGTTTCCGTATATATATATATCGAGCCCTAGATTGCAGAGCATAGGGCCGCCTGGATCGTAACTCATATGCAGCGAGGCCCCATCAAAACTCAAAAGTGTAAGCCTTGTTTTGTATGCCTAATGCGTCGGGTTTTAAAGGGGCCCATTGGTCAATTCGGATGCACACGCGCAATGCGCATAAAAGGTCCTGGGGCCGAATTCTATATAAGGCCACTTTGTATATTGCGAATTTTGCTATAATGTTATTTTATGAAAATCTATATGGCCATCCTGTTTTTGTTGGGCTTTTGGGCATTAAAATGACCTAAAATGACCGTGATGAAGGATACAATTCTATATGCACCTTTTTATTGCATAACATATACATATATATTTCCCGGAAATAATATATACATACAATTTTTACCAATTTCAAACCGATATATGTGAGGACATGTTGGATATATATTTTCGGAAATGTATTTGTCTATAGTTCCGGTGATCAATTTGTCCCCAACTCGTAAAAAATGTTCACATTTTGTGGAATTTATAGGGGGGAAATATACCGTAAATACTCGAAGAAACCCCTGGGTTTTTTGTTAAAAGTATAAGAAACATTGACCCGGCGTTTATTCGAGACTCGGGGTTTATTATTTTTAATTCCTCAAAGTTGCATATCGATGAATTAAAAATGACAAATACTTAGCAGAAACAAGTATCCATATGGTTTACCGGTATTTTATTTGCCTGATGTTTCAATAATATATATAAGGGGAATTCCCCTATGCTCTGCGCATAGTTATCAGAAAATGTGAGGTGGGAGCACTTAGGGAATTTCCCTAACATCCCAGGTTTATTCGAGACCGGGGTTCATTAGCAATTACATTCGTGAAAGACCCGGGGTTTAATAGAGTATAAACGGTATATAGTGTTCAAAAATGATTCTAGCATGTTTTTGATATTGTTCACAAACTATATATAATAGGCCTATAGCTTTTTTACTGTTTCGACACGTGCAGGGCTCGTGCAAATTATATAAGGCCTAAGAAATTTTTGCTGTGGTTTAGCATAACAGTGAGTTGGTTGCTTGTGTATTTTCTTGAAATTTGAGATTCCTTGTGGTAAACAGACCTCAAGCTGGGGTCATTGGACCTTCGCGTTCAAGATGGATCCCTGGACTTCGGCCATCAGCGTGTGCGGCATCAGTGTATACTAAAATTTTAATTTTTAGTATTTAAAATTAGTTGACAGAATATTAATAAACACGATGTTTAAAATGAAAACTAGGACGATAGATGGCGCCATTGTTTTCCTGAAAATTGTGAAATCGTATCCTGGAAAAAAAAAAGAAATCTGAAAATTGAAAACATATCAGTTGAAACCATAATCCTTAAGTCCATTGATATGATGTGCTTAACTTAATACATACCAAACAGAAACAAGCTTTGGGTTATTTTGTAATATTAGGCTTATTTGAGAAGCTGGAGTAATGCAATTCAGGTGGATGGCATGCTTTTACATGAAATGGATTCCTAAAGCTATAGTGTGCACTTAAATTTATGACTTAAAAAAACCCTGTTAAAACGTTTTGTTGTTTACATGTGCACGTAAGCCTATACTTTATAAATTCAGATAGGCTTACGTGTCCCATCAATTGCATATGCGTATTATATATTACATTTATAATTATCATAGCATATGCGTTGGATTGCAAGACTATATGGTCCATTGTTTATTATCGGTTTGACATGATGCAATGCTTCATGGTCTTAATCTTCAAAGACCGAAATTGTTACCAGCTTTAAAGTTTTTATGAGCTGCAGTTCTTTTTTGAATTTTATGAAATGAGTTTTAAAATGGATTTTAAATGGTCACGTGTTTTACAATTTATAGTTGTAGGCCTAAATCTTGTTGTTGCAAAATCTTAACCCATCCCAATATTAATTTTGTTTATATTTTATGCACTCTAAAAAAGGTATTCTGAAATACCTGAGGGTTTTCATAATTTGTAATGTTTTTTTTTTCAATTTTCAAGTTACCAAATGTGGCACATTTACAGTATGTATTAAACCTATTAATTTTGATTAAAAAAAGGTATACTTTGCATTTCGAAGTATACTTCAAAGGCACCTTGAATATAGCACATTCTGTTAAAAAGGTGTTCATGGGCAATTAAAGGTGCTCAGAAATATATGCTTTATAACATAATGATGAACATATGATGCAAAAGAGGTGCAATGTTATATATTTGTGACAACTTATAGCACCTTTATTAGTATACTGTCATTTGAAAGAGTTCATTTTATGTATAAATGTGAAAGTCATCATGAGACATTCTTCATTTAATTGATAATTAATTGTTTTCTAAACAAAGGTGTCTTAGATTGTTAATGAAGTCAGATGGAATGCATTGGGTTACATGCAAAGCAGAGGATGCATTTTCTGATTAAATTATTCTAAATGCTCGTTTGCTTTTAATGTTAAGGTACACTTAAGTGATGCATTTTTGCGCGAATAAATTTTAATATTCATAAACAGTTCCAACGATGAGGGATTCCCAAAACGAGTGTTTTTAAATAATTTTATAGTTGTGCATTTATCAAAGTTTAACTTGACGTTGAAAACCTTAATTACATACATTTCATATGAGGTTGAATACTATATATCATGCATGTTCTTTTTATTATAATAGGCCTATGATGCACAAGTGAGGTCCGTGTAGTACATGTATGTGCCGTTATATTTATAGTCAATGGAGGTGAAGAGAATTTAGTGTAAATTTAGAAATTATTGCGTGACTTTTTGTCCTGTTTGCTCTGTTTGTAGAAATCTGATCAGATATAATTAATGCAATGGTTATAGGTGTGTGTGTGTGTGTGTGTTTACGCAATGAAAGTATACGGTATATATTGCACGTTTTTTAATAACTATACTCTGCTATGAAAAATCTGTTTTAAATGGGGCGCTGAAAGTGTTTTTAGTGGAGTTTTTTTCGAAATAAAAAATATGTTGTTGGTTAATTCCATTAAAGCACAATCCTGACAAATTGGGAGGCTTGAAGATCCCATTCCATCAAACACTCTTTTCACAAGTTCCCCTTTTCCTTCTTGTTGTGAAATACGTGAAATCAACTTAAAAGTCCACTCAAAAAAACAAACTTCTTGACCAACATCCGTGGCATATCAATGAGGTTTCATTCATGCATTTCTTTGCATCTCATATGTTTTTGTAAGTGAAAAGTAGGTTAAACTTATTCAAAGTAATCGTGCGCATGTATAGAGGCGGGATCGTACAAGACGATGACCATGGGTCAGTTCGTGCTTATTTGTGAAATCATACAAAAATTGTATACAAATGGATTCAATTACGGTGTGTAGAACACAATTGACGAACGGTGCCTTGCATCACGCTCAATAGGGACGTTCGTAAAGTATGAGATAGTGTAGGGCGCCCATGAAATGGTGACTTGGAACACATTCTAATGTACAGTGTATAGTGACACTGTCGCCTTAATTGTGGTCTCGTCTTGGATAATTTATTATTGAGAAAGAATGCCAATAGTGTATTTGTACTCTCATCAGATGGTCGCCTCAAAACATCTGGTTCTGGACCTTAAGGCGATAAAAAATGACGACGAGGGTCTTATGGTCCTAGAAATGTCTGGTCACCATGTGCAATTTTATGTCATGGTGAATGTCTAATTGCATATATACATGTGCATGCAATCCTTATACTTCTTGAAAGCTAGAACCATGTGCTCAAATGCAATGGAATGCAGCATGTCATATCCTGGCAAAGATATGAATCATGGGTGGGTGTAAATAATAAGTACACTTGTTAAAATAACTTCACGTTTTCTTTCTTAATGTGGTGTTGAACGTTAATATGGTTCATTTACAGCCTCGCTTCTTCTTGGAATGGGCTCTTACAAGACTACAAGTTGCCAACTGAACTGCTTTTATTGTGGTCAAGCACTGTTATACTCTCAATGCAATACAAAAATATTCTTCTGGAAATTGCACAGTCATGTATTACACGACAATATTGAAAAAAAGATTTGCAATATAACAGCGTATGCATATAGACTAGTACATAATAGCAATGATTCCTATAGAACACAACATCCTGGATGATATATAAAAGCGTTTAGTGTATACAATTTCAGAAAATTGCAAGACTGTGTGAATTTCCAGAATTTTATTTTATACTTCCATTAAACGATATTATAACGTGACGTTTTTATTGCACAATATTTACGTTGCATAGCTACGAGATTATGCTCGTGGTATTGCACTTTGTTATAGGTCAAATGTCACGCTTTTCCATTCAGATTTTCTTGCTAGCAGATTCTGAATTTCAGCATTAAGTGGAAGACAATGAATCTGTTGGTATAGCGACGATCAATTAGCAAAATTTCTATGACCATGTGAAAGATATTTGTAATATACCCTGTCATATTCAGTTATAAAACTATAACATAAATTGCACGTTAAGTTTTCCTCCAGGGAGATGTCATCTTCCAAGAAATAAGACGTGCGTTGTGAACCAAAGTTAAAATAACAATAATAATGCACAATAATGTCGTTTTAATTGGAAACAAACTGAGATGGTACATATTTCAAATGTTAAGATTCTATAAATTTAATGCGTGGTGATAATTCTTTATATCAGGGTTAACTAGGCAAGACTTTACATGCAGTTACAAACTGTAGATATTATTACACAATTAAGAAAGATACACCCATATACAAATTATAAAACAATAAATGTCAGCGCTGACATTTAGGTGGGCCTTTACAGAGCATATTGATCTTTTGTTTTATTGACACTTAATGTGGGAATTTAACTTATGACTCAATTAATGTGTGTAAAGATGTAATCTATATGTCTTTGAAATGAACGAGTAGGCTTTTTGTTCGGAAAAGCAGATACATATTATGTGAATAATTCATCAAATTATAGTGAAATTAATATGAAATTTAGAAAACTGGTTTTAGCCTATTATTACCTATAAGGATTTTGTATAAGAAAGGCACTTAACATATATTATACGTGGAAATGTTAAATGAAATACATAAGGAAATGGGACAGGAGTACATGTAAAGTTTGTAAAGTGCCATCGTTTTATGTCTATATAAAATGTTATGTCATTCGACACATGTTCTAAAAGCATGCTTTCTCAAATACTTAAGTACATGTATAAAGGTTTATATCAAATGTTCAAAGAAAACATTAGAACTTGCATATATAGGAATTGGATATTTTTATAGCTGGGAAATTGTTGTAAATTAATATACCTGTACCATATAAACAGGTGAATAATTTTAAATGCACAACATTTAGAAAAAATTGAAAAAATACACCTGATAATTGTAGGAAACATCTTGTCAGATGTCTCATTATAGCTCATTTCAATTGCATTAATTTACAGTGCAGGTGAAAATTATGGTAATTTTTCATAACTTGCCTCAATCAAATTTAATTTAGAAAGCAAAACGCCTGGTGTACACTAATTGACGATACCATTTAATAGTGTATTAATGTTTAGATCGCATAGCAGCTTGTTTTGAAATGTCCATGTAAACACCATGCTTTTATGTTTTTTGGTGAATGTAAAACTGCACAATAATGAAATACAAATTATATAATGTATCCATGTACATAAGTCTGATTACATTATATACCATGATAGAAAATGAAATTATGACTGCATAAATGCAAAGCAATTTTAAATTAAAAGTTAATGCAAATATAATCGAAATAACACTTAAACAGTATACAAGTACATTACATGTACATGTAATCTTTTTTTTTATTTTTCGTTCACTGAAACCTGTTCTTATTTACTAATAAGTATAAATGTATAGATTTACAGTGCAAACGACCATAACTAAGTCTCCTTGGTTACACGTGAATTTATGCAAAATAAGCTGTTTAAATAGATAAATTTGAATGAAAAGGGAAATTTTTTTAAGCAGTTTTCAATTTGCATTTTAATCCCAGCCAATATACATGTAAACCCATGCAGTGACAAAGGAGGAGCAGTAATAAAATGGAGGCAAAACACCATAAACACCTGAGCTTTTAAAGAATATATTCCTCGTTATGCAGAAAAAAATGGGGCAAGTAATGAGGGATAAATGTGGGCACAAATAAGAAATTACTACCGGTACGTAAATGTGGGAGCTTTTAACCTGTCGGCCATCTTGAAATAGTTGACATATTGCACCAATGATAACAGCTTTTAAATCTTACCCACCCCGAGTAATGTTCAATGGCAAAACACTACAGGTATACTGAAACAAAAATATTTCAAGCATTTTTTTACAGAATAAAAATAAAATTTGCCCCTGAAAAATAATACATGTATACCCAATCAGCACAATCACTGTTGGCCAACACTTTTTTGGCATGTTAGAAAACTGTCATTTCAACGTTGGTGCAGC
>JAQGCC010000909.1:0-28664 GCA_034698905.1 Xestoiulus laeticollis
GAAAAGGTATTTAGATACATGCATGTACACCCAATATAAAGTAAAAATGGCTACATCTACATAGATGCACTTGTATATTTGTTTTCTACTTGTATTTTTCGGTCTTGTTTATGTTAAAAACTACATGTATTTAAAATTGCAACATATATGTATATATTTGTGCATCTTCATTAGGATAATAATATCCGATTCATTATGGTCATCACTTTAGCCGAACCTTCATATAGCACATCCCTCCAAGTAGCACACTCTATGGTTTGATCCCAATGGGGTGCGCTATTCACAGGTTTCACTGTACGGAAAAAAATCAACAGAAAAGCGTGTACATGTATGCAAGGGCCTAAATTAAACCTAAACTTTGTAAAATCAATACATGTATTTTGAAAATTTTAAACTCTTGAGGGGTAAAAACATAGACCCCAATTAAGGTTGTCATCAGAGGGTTATTTGAGATTCACTGTATTTTATAAGTTTCTTTCCAGGTTTTCATGACATACACTGTACATGTCTACATTTACATGTACATTGTGTCTAGACGTTAATCAAGAGTTCAACATTACAATGGCCTTGATTTTCAGGGGCACCATATGCAAGAAACATTACGTTATTATAATTTACTAAAACACGGAACCGGAAACGTCTCCTGTAGACGTGAGTCCTCAGTTGACCAGAGGGCAGTCGTAGATCACGTGTGAGTAGCGAAAGCAGCGCACGCATTCGATTGGCTGTCATCAGGCCCAGGGGCCAATAGGGGAAGAGACAAAGGAGAAAGTGAAAGAACCCAGCCTGAAATAGAGAGAAAGAGGCGAAATTTCAGTAAACAGGGGTTTTAAAAGTGAACGAGAAGGACAGGCATTTAAAAACAGCTAGCCCTTAATTCGACTGCCTGCACTGGAAAGCACTTTGTTTGTGTGTGGAGGAGGGGAAAAATAACACAAATACACAAAACTGTTCAAGGCCACTACTACCAAAATAAAGTAAGTTCATTTTGCTTACTTAAATATTCTTTTTAAATATGTGTGACAGGGCAAAGTTCAAACTTGACACGATGAGGAGAAGACAGAATTAATTACAGGGAAATAAATTAATAAAAGTTTATTCAGCTAGTGTCAACACGAAAATGTTTAACAGAGAAAAGTGGCTTAATTGGTATGAAAACGTGCATTATTTAAATGGTTTTAATACCAATACAGGGGTGTCTTCAAAATCGTTGTCAAGATTGGATGCCAGAATTTCATACTATTATTACCTAGGATTACTTTTCGACCTAAAAGCCCTGCTTTTTAGTTTCAGATAATATTCAGAGAAAAAATTACCAACTCTTGTTTTTTTTTAATTTGTAACAAGTACGTACATGTATTAACTTGAGTACAGGGGTGTCTGCAAAATGCTATTTAACATGTGCTTTAACGTACATGTATAAAAGTCTATCTTCTAACCATATCACGGTTATTTTATCGATGATATGAAACCCTAGCTTTAAACACTAATAACCCATCAACTTTTAATACAGTAGCCCACATGTATAGCTTTTTTAAATATTTTAACATGTGTGCAGGGGTGTATCAAACATCGTTGTTCAGCATGTCAAGCCCAGCCCATTTAGCACCTAGCATCTTATCGTATGAAATAAACTTCTAATCCTATCAAGTTCTACTTTCCACCTAAATCAGCACAGATTTTATACCATATTAATCATTAACATTATGTTTATATTGCTTTTTAATGTTTTTAAAGTACAGGGGTGTCTCGAAAATCTCTTTTTTTAGAAAAACGATACCTTTTTCCGTCTATTAAAACTTATACTTGCACTTTAGCACACGTACTTCCTTACTCTGTTACATTAAATCTACTTTTACTAGTTTTTTGTTAAATTAAATTATTTAAAATATACATATTCTTTCAATTTTTAGTATTTGGAATGGATTTAGAATACCTGAATAGCTTACTATAATGTTGACGCGAATTTTACGTGTAAACACCTGTTGAATTTACATGTAGTTAAGTTTCTTTGCACCGTTGTTTTAATATCAACTAATTACACTACGATTAAATATCCGATTAAATTGATATTAAGCAAATTTCTGTGTGATATACATGATCTGATATTACGTGAAACTGGAAAATCGCAAATGGAACGCTTACGTCAAGATCGGAATCCCATCAGCACGTGCACGCGATGACGTCATTAAGAACTCTTGCGCGTGCTTCGGTGACGTCACGCGTTCCATTAGAGGAATTCCAGAACATTTAGCAGTTCCATTTTTAATTTCTGTAAATTAATGTATTTTTAATATAACTTTAGCATTAATTTGTGCTGTAATTTGCACACAAAAAAATATCAGAAAAAACACTTTTTGGTGTTAAATCCCTTATAAAAATCACGCTAAACTAGTCTGTGATAGTTCTAACACGATATCAGAGTAATTGGAGTCCAATTAAGGTGATTTACGACGTGGAGGAAGGGCTGAAAGGTAATTTAATTTTAGTATTTCGGCAACTTGATTGAAGGTTTTTTTAAAGCTTAAATATAAATGGTTCGTGTTTTATGAACCACATTTCAGTTTCAAACTTTCAGGGCTATAAAAACACGCATAAAAAACGTGGTTTTTATGTTTCTCCCCTCGTCCCCTATTCTTAAGGTTTAGAAGCCAAGAACACAAGCAAAAATTTTGGGATTCTTTAGGCCTTGTGATGAGCAAAAAATCACCAGAATGTTGGTAACATAAATTTCACATTGCCCAGATGTTTGAAGTTTATAAAAAAAATGCTTCCTCTTTCATAAATCTAGTTGTTAAAAATAAAGTGGATTTGGCTTAGGGCTATGTGTACTTCAAAATGACGTCAGGGGTCATATGGTAAAATTTGGAAAGTGACCTCTGTATGATACATAAATCAAATTTATATTTAAAATAAGAAAGATTTTCCTTTAACTTGATTTATATTTTCCGGAAATCTTGACAGCTATTGTTTTAAAAGTTATTCTCTGTTTTACGAGTTTGGTTTTATCAAAAATGTGCACAAATTATACAGTTTTATAAGCAAGACTTTATGGTTATCACCAAAGAAACCATAAAATAACTAAGTGACTGGGCTGGAAACATTTCTGATATTTTTTATTTAAAATTAATATGTAAAATGTTGAAAATAATCTATTTTAATTAATATTTTAATTGTCATTTTTAATGCTTTCCATCAAAAATAGTTTTCACAAGACTAATCAAGTTTATTGGTAAAAGTACACTAGTTGTTTTTGGGTATTTACTTCTTGTTTTGAATGTTTTCATTGCATTCATGAACATTATAATATTATGTAATTTTCAATTGAAACAGTGATAAAAATTTCCCCTTTTTATGACTGTAATGAAGTTTAATATCCTTAAAAAATACTTAACTAAATTAAATTTGATATACTGATGATGTTCGGAACTTCAGATTTAATAGAATGTTATTTTTGTTTTCATACACTTTATGGATGATGTTTTAGTAACGTGCAACCTTGTTGATTATAACGAACATCGCCCAATCTGAACCTTGACCTCTTAAAATCTTACAATTGGTTATAAAAAAGCCTCTATTTGTAACGCCTTAGCCCTCTTAACCCATGGTCTAGACGTAATAATGTTTCCTCGAGTGTCATCTTGTGCTCCCTTTGTTTTTGTTTTATTAATGTTTGGGGTCACGGTCCCAGATGGGCTAACATCCAAAACCCAAGCCTCCTGCTTTTTACATTTCAAGGCTAAACACGAGCTTAACTGAAGGCTTTTCCTTGAAATTTCCATAGGATTTCTTGATAAAAACCTTAAATCCCAGACGGAATCCGGACATAGTACATTATGTCAAATATATATACATTATATGCTGGGTTCCTGGTAATTGTTATGCTCACGCCCTTTTCAATGTCTGAAACGGTTTACCAGGAAATGTAATTGCTTCTCACGCCCTTGAACAGCGTTTTCATATGGTCACGGAAACAATGGATTTCAGCCTTTAGGTGAAATCCATTCTGTGAATACAGCTAAAATGTAGCCAACATGTACAAGAGTGCTACATGTTGTGCTACATGTACATTACATGTAAGGGAGAGTGGGGCACATTTGAACATTTTTTGAAAATATTTTTTTCCAGCTGATTAATTGTTTCTTTTAATTTCCAACACTATAGTTGGTTAGTTTATGTGCTTATCTCTATTCTCAATTTTTTTTGCAAGAATCTTAATAGAATTGCTACAGTGTTTTTAATCATTTGAAATTTTATTGAAAATTGTTCAAATCTGCCCCATGATGGTGAGCAGATTGGCAACAGTTATAGCCTACTAATTTTAATTAAAAACAGACAAATAAATACTTTAACATATTTAAACACAATGTTTATTGAAACATGTGTATTGAGCACAAATTGAACAATTTTAACGTACTTCGTATTTGTCTAGCTTAAGACCAAAGGTTTTTGACTTTGTACAATCGCACCATAGTTAGGCTATTATGAAAAAAGAGGCATGCACCACCATCACTACATAATACGTGTACAAACTTGAACATATTTAAACTATTTTAATGTTTAATTTATGCAAAACTATATTAAAACTAATATAAATAGGCAATTAGGCACGTTGAAATGTGCCCTAGTCATGCTGTTTAAAAGTACCCCACAATGCATCACGAGGATTAGTGCTTTCAAATGACCATGTGGAAGTGGAATATCTTAAATGCTGACCAATCCATAAAATAGGCCATGAAAAGAACTTAATATAGGTATCATTGTAACCAATCCTTGTTAGAAATATACCCCCTGTAAAATATTGCGACCTTCATATTGAAAAATGAGTTTACCTATCGAAAAACATGAAATCCATCAGAAGTTTGTGTATAGGATTTCCACCAACTTGAAACTGCATCCTAATATGTAGTTTTGGTGCTGCCACATAAACATTTGGAATTCATTTTAAAGAAACACTGTCTACAATAATCTTAATGTTCAAATGTGCCTCACTTTCCCCTATATCAATTAGTTAACTTATTTTCATACTGGAAGTCTGGAGCTACCAAATTTACTAAGAATTTATTACATAAAATTGTGTGAAAATTTTCTCAAAATTTTATGAAATACTATTATTCTCCCATAGCTTTTATAAATTGTCAAATATTTGACCCATTTTTAGCTTTGTTTCTTAACTTATTTTAATACTGGAGCCATATCAAATTTACTAAGAATTTACTACTGTTTTGTGTGAAATATCCCAAAATTTCCTAGAGTAGTCTCTACTTTCATCTAACCTATATATAGATTTTATAAAGGAGCACATACTGTATATTTTACCCTTATATCATCTAGATGAAGTTTGTTTTTTGTTATCAGTTGGCTTACTTATTTTCACCTGTACATTAAGAGTAAAGAAAACATGGTGTCATTGGATCGGTAGGATCATTTTGATTTATGTCTCCAGAACTATTAAACGCTTTATTTCAGACTGAATTAAATTACTTTATCAATTTCTATTGTATGATAAGCAGGAGAATGGAGACGATATAATGATATTTCATAGCTTGCTAAAAAATAATAACAAAAAAAAGTGGTTTATTGAAATGCAACACCGAGGAGTATATATATATATATATATATATATAAATATTGCAGAGTATCATCCTGCAGAGTGTCGTTGAAATGCAACACCGAGGAGTATATATATATTTATTGAACATCCTGCAGAGTGTCGTGTCGTCTTTCAAAACTTTGAAAGATCAAGAATAATAAGAAGTAGGAGGAGGAGTTGGTGAAGATTTAACGTTGCTTTTATTTTTATCTGTGTCCCCCCACAAAGTTCAACGTCGTTCAAGTCGAAGTTCAAGAGCATTCGTTGGCTGCTGCAGGGGCAAACTTGGTTTTGTTGGTACATGTACATTAGCTGTCTTCTTGTCTTCTGTCCTGCTCTTCAACCACTTGTTTGGCTCTTCAAGAAGTTTTGGAGGTTGTGTCTAGGAGTAGCAGAAGTGGAAGTGACTGTTGAAGTAAAAGGGACCTTGGGTTTTTTGTGATTGACATTGGATTTGCCATCTGGTGATTTCAACCTGGCTGGAAAATTGACTTTCAATCAGTGCTAAGAAAAAGGTAAGATCACTCCTGGTATTCTTATCATGTACATGTACTTATTGTTTGGTTTGTAACTTGGGATAATATGTGTTTGGGAATTGAGGTTTTGAGTGGGGAAGAACTGCTGGAAATTTGGTTGAAACTGTTGGGAATAGTTGAAAATTGATGAAAACTGCTGGAAATTGTTAAAGTTGATGGAAATTTGGTTGAAATTGTTGGGAATTGTTGGAAATTTAGTTAGACCTGCTAAATTTTTTGAAAACTGTTGGAAATTATGGAAAACTGCTGGACATTGATGAAAACTGTTGGGATTTGTTAAAACTTTGGGAAATTGTTAAAAACGTTAGGAAATTTTATAAAACTGCTGAACATTTGTCTCATAATATTTGACTAATACTGCTGGAAATTGTTAAAATTGCTGGAAATTTGGTTAAAACTGTTGGGAATAGTTGAAAACTGCTGGAAATTGTTAAAATTGCTGGAAATTTGGTTGAAACTATTCTGAATTGTTGGAAATTGTAAAAAAAATGTTGAAAATTTAGTTATACCTGATGGAAATTGATAAAAACTGTTCAAAATTATGGAAAACTGCAGTTGAAAATTAATGAAAACTGTTGGAATTTGTCGAAAACTTTAGGAAATAGTTGAAAACTGCTGAGCATTTGCCGAAAATATTGAAAATTGGGGTAGATTTTTTAAAACTGCTGAAAATTGCTGTAAATTTGGTTAAAAAAGCTGAGAATTGTTGAAAATTACTGGATATTGTAGAAAATTGCTTAAAATTGCACTAAATTTAGTTTTAAAAAAACTGCTAAATTGTCATAAATTACTGTGAAATTGCTTGTGGTAAAAACTGCTGTAAATTGTTTAGTTTAATTAAAACTGCAATTAAATGTTGAGTTGAGACTGACGCAAAAATTTTATAAATATAGTTAAAGCTATCGCAAATCAGTAAATGCTGTAGTAAAATATAGTTTACAATGGTTAACTACTGTGAATTGTTTACACGCAATACTGTAAAATGCACTAGTTTTTTTACTGGGTGTTGTAATTTTATACCTCGTTTAAAATGCAGTAAATTTCAATTACATGTATACATGCATGTTGTATAGCTGCTTGTTTTAAAATTGGGGGTATTTTTCAAAAGTGACATTGCAGTGAAACCTGCTGTTTTCAAATAGGACTAACAACTTTTTGCCTTTTTTTTGACATGTCTGTCTGTCTGTCTGTGACAGAATCTTATTAATCAAAATTGACAAAAACGAAAATAGTGAATTTTTGGCAATCAATTTGATAGGCACAAAGTGTTTGATCTTCCTCCTACGAAACAGATAAAACCACTATAAATAAACTAAGTTATTTTAACACGGGTTTTTTTTGCAAAAATTTCGTTTAAAATTTGTTATTAATCTTAAAATTCTTATTTGTTTACATGTAAATTTTTTTTCCCCAAATACTTTCACTTTGATAGTAGGAGTACTCAAGTTCATCATCGTACATCTGAGATTTCGTATTATTTCGTAAACAGGCTCGTGCGTTCTCAAAATCTATCACGTGCTTTCTAAAAATCGATTTTTAGTTCTAGCAATCTATCACGTGCTTTCTAAAAATCGATTTTTAGTTCTAGCAATCTATCACGTGCTTTCTAAAAATCGAACGTGATTTCGAAAAAAATCTTTTTTTTAGAACGCACGTGCTTATACGTAGCACGAGCCTGTTTACGAAATAATACGAAATCTCAGATGTACGATGATGAACTTGAGTACCCCTAATTACTGTGCATTTTTCTAAAATTCTGTCTTGTTTTCGTATATTATATAATTTTTAAAAAGCAGCTTTTGCTTCGTCAGAGTGCTCAAAGTCTTCACATTTCAACACTTTTTTTTTAGATAATTT
This sequence comes from Xestoiulus laeticollis, assembly GCA_034698905.1. Classification (NCBI taxonomy): domain Eukaryota; kingdom Metazoa; phylum Arthropoda; class Diplopoda; order Julida; family Julidae; genus Xestoiulus; species Xestoiulus laeticollis. Next base: position 7,987 of record JAQGCC010000909.1, read on the forward strand.
AAGTTTTAATTTGACAAGATATCGAGCAATCAATTAAAACACTCGTGTCCTTTTTGTACTGACATTATCTCATTTTATTCTACAAATGACTTTTATAAAAAGTATGCATTTCACATGGGAACAAAGTGTTGAATTTTTGATTGAAAATCCTTTTTACACACCACTGTAATGTACGTATTGGAATACATATACACTATGTAGGATTTGTTTACTTGATATTTAATAACTTAAGTTGTTGTTGAAAATGGTCTTTTTTTTTATTTGACATCTTATGACCCAAGTTCATTATTCGCCTCAGCTTTCAAATAACAAAGCTCGGTATTGATTTTTATTTCTAGTTCTGAGACGTATATTTAATCCCTAGGTCCATTAAGCTCAAATCAGCTTTCTTGGAAAAGTATACATAATTTGGCACATTTAATTCCTGGAAATGATGGAAAAATCAATAGCGATTCATTTTGCTTTTATCAGGAATATTTTCAAGGTTGTTTTTCCGAAAATATAACATAAAAGAGCAGGAATAAGTGAAATTCGTCTGAGTTTTTGTAGTTTTGTAAGCTTTTTAACATGTTTTCTGTGTTTGTTTTTTTTGAAAAAAAATTGAATGACAGTAGTAGGGGTATGCATCATAGGCTGATGTTTTGATGTTTTCTTGGAAGATGAATTTTTAGTCCAAGTTGAATTCTTAGTATAATATTTTTACGTTTTTCTGGTTTTTTTTTTTTTGAAAAATAAGAGCATCACTTAGGCTGATTTTGTGTGGTTTTGCCAGAATGACGAATTTTTAGTCGATGAATTTTTGTCCACCATGAATTTGTAGTCAAAGGTGACTTCTTCATCTAAGACACATTTACAAGTTTTTACTCTTAAGACATATTTTTACTCGTAAGACAAAAAGAAAAACTGAATTTTGAACACATTTCTGTACTCATTTTGAAGGGACCCATATTATTAAATATTCAAGTACCCAATGTTATATTTCCCAACACTTATAGCCAAGCCCAAACCCAATTGGCCCAAGTACAATATGACTCGATCGCTGCAGTTATATCCATAAGAGGGACCTAGTGCCCTATCTGCAACAGTTGTTAAAATTTTACTACAGACCTAATGCACTAAAAATGCTTTGCTTTTACGATCCACTTAAACTGTACCGTTTCAAAATTTTTGAAAACTGTTGGGAATTGATGAAAACTTTAGGGAATTGATGAAAACTGCTGTAAATTGATGAAAACTGCTGGAAATTGATGAAAACTGTTGGGAATTTGTAAAAACTTTAGGAAATTGTGGAAAACTGCTGAACATTTGTCTAAAACTGCGTATAATTTGGCTAAAACTGTTGGGAATTGATAAACATTGTTGGGAATTGATGAAAACTGCTGGAAATTGATGAAAACTGTTGGTAATTTGTAAAAACTTTAGGAAATTGTGGAAAACTAATGAACATTTGTGTAAAACTGCTTATAATTTGACTGAAAACTGCTGGAAATTGTTCAAAATGGCTTGGAATTGTTGAAAATTGCGGTAGATTTAAGGTAAAACTGGAAATTTGTTTAAAACTGCTGGGAATTGTAGAAAATTGCGTAAAATTGCAAATGGAATATATATCCGTAAGAGGCCGACCTAGTGCCCTATCCGTAACAGTTGTTAAAATTTTACTGCTAATCTAATGCACTAAAAATGCTTCGCTTTTACGATCCACCTAAACTGTACCATTTTTGTTTCATTTCAGTTACCCTTCCACCATCATGTCTGAATCCGAGATATGTGAGGATCCGGCCCGAGTGCGCTGCATCGAGGAGCTTCCCGGTCCAGGACCTTCGCTGCCGTTCATCGGCACCAGCTGGATTTACTTCCCCTACGTCGGTAAGTCACCACTGATGAGATAGAGAAAATGTCGGCAACTTTTATCTGCTTGATATTGCATGATATCGCTTGTATCGCTTTCTCACCCGATTCGCAGGTCGCTACAAGCTGGAGAACCTGCACGAAGCCAACATGGACAAGTACAACCAGTACGGCAAGATCTTCAAGGAGGAGTTCCGGCAGGGAATCCCGTTCGTGCAGATCTACGACCCGGCCGACATCGAAACCGTGCTGAGGAACCAGGGACGATACCCGCTGCGGCCCATCAACGAGGCGGCGGTCATGTTCAGGAGGAGCCGGCCGGACATCTACGGCACCATTGGACTCGTCAACGCGTAAGCATCCGACCGCTCGGGAGGGATTCTCGAGAGAGATTTTGTGGATACCGATTTTCTGTTTTTATCGACAGCACCGGAGAGGAGTGGCACGCCCTGAGAACCAGCCTCACCGCCGTGCTCATTCAGCCCAGGGTGGTGCAGAACAACCTGGGACCCCAGAGCGAGATCTCAGAAGATCTGGTTGGACTCCTTAGGAAGATGAGGACCAACGACAATTACGTTGTCAACATGATGGAGCCGTTGCACCGCTTTGCGCTGGAGTGTAAGTAGCGTATACATATGTTCTAGACCTCTTGCACCAAAGAGTTGACTGTCTTCAAGACATCCAAGTCCCTTGCAGATAGTCCAGGTTCCTTGCGGACAATCGAGTCTCTAGCACGAAGTATTCTACTCGCTTGCAGACATATTAAGTCTCTTGCATACATTCAATTCCCTTGTGGATGCCAAGAGTCTATTGCGGAGATTAGAGTCTCTTGCAGACATTCAGGTCTCTTGCTGACAGTTAGATGCCTGGTTCCTAATCCTAGAACACGTCTCAGAGTTCCTTGCAGGCAGTCATAGTCCCTCACGGATAGTCAGGGACAGTTGGGAGTCCCTCGCGGCAGTCTACATGTATTCATCATATTCATCAGCAGTATTCAAAACTTTGCGTGATCCTAATTTGAGCGAGTCCCTTGCGGACAGTCAGGGGCAGTCGGAGTCCCTCGCGGACAGTCAGGGGCAGTCGGAGTCTCTCACGTACAGTCTATTCATCATATTCATCAGCAGTATTCAAAACTTTTACATGATCCTAATTTGAGCGAGTCCCTCGGGGATAGTCTTGAGTCCCTCGCGTACAGTCAGGAGTCCCTCGCGGACAGTCAGGAGTCCCTTGCAGACAGTCAGGACCTTTACAGACAGCATCTCTCGCACCAAACAGTTAGCTTATTCCCGAAAGCCAAGCCTCTCGTAGTAAACTGCTGATGGATAAGAATCTTTTAGTACAATGTGTGGCATTTCTTTGTTTCCAGCTGCGACCATGTTTTGCCTGGACAAGAGGTTGGGATGCCTGGACTTGGAGCTCGACAAGGACAGCGATGCCCAGCGCATGATCACGGCAAGCCTGGATCTGTTTCAAGCCTACCAGCAGCTGTTTTACGGCCTTCCCTTGTGGAAATATGTGAAGACGACGGCGTACAAGATGATGGAGGAAGCTGAGCTCACCATTCACGGGTATTCCTCAGCACCAACACACCCGGTGACACTGCATGCAGTCTCCTCCTTTTCGAATAGAGATTTTACGATGGCTTTTTTTTTTCATCTTTCTCAAAGCGTCGTCTCGAAACACATCGCCGAAGTGAAGGCGAAGCTGAACAACGAGTGCAGAGACTGTGATCCGGACGAAATTCCCAGCGTGGTCCAGCTGCTTCTCACTTCCAACGACAAGTCGAGCGATGTGCATACGGGCATCGTAGATTTCATAACCGCGGGAATCGATACGGTAAGGGAACGCGGGCCGGTTTAGAAACCCATTCCGAGAAAAGCGGTCGCAACTTCTCTCTCTCTGCTTTTTTTCCCATCTTCTCAGGCTGGCAACACGATCGTATTTGCCCTGCAGCACATCGGCCGCAACCCGAAAGCCCAGGAACGGCTGTACGAAGAGATCTGTCAAGTCGTCGGAGACAAGATCACCGTGGAAGCCGGAGATCTGGCCAAGATGCCGTACTTGAAGGCTTGCGTCAAGGAGGCGTTCAGGTTAGGGCTTTTTTTTTTAACGGAAGAGCCGAGAGGTTTTTACGAAGTCTCACTAGCCGTAACTTCGGCTCTTTCCTAATGCAGCTAGGGTTCGCACAATCTGGATTGTCAGGGAATTTGAGAATGGCATGAGAATATACTCGGAAAGTCAGGCGGGGAGCTTTTTTAAAATTTGTCAACGGAATATTTCATGACCGATACTTATGCTGATAAAAATTAAAATTGCTACTCCTAGTAAAAACAAAGCAAAAACATGAAATGTAAATTTTTCATAGTCATGAAAAAACTAGAAAACGTCCTGGGAAAAAGCCTAAAAAATCAGGGAATTTCATGCATTCTCAAAAAAAAAAAAAAAAAAAAAACGACCGTATCTTCGGCTGATAAAAATTAAAATTGTTACTTCTTGTAAAAAAACAAAGCAAAAAAATGAAATGTAAATTTTTCACGGTCATGAAAAAACTAGTAAAAGTCCTGGTATTACCTGAAAAGTCGTGGAATTTCATGCATTCTCAAAAAAAAAAAAAGTGGGAATCCTGTAAAGCGAACAGTCAAGCTTGAGGCAGACAATTGTATTGATTTGAGTTTTTGTTTTGAATCGCAGGCTAACCCCGACCATTCCGAACATAGTGAGGATCATGAACCACGATCTGGTCCTCAGTGGCTACAGCATTCCCAAAGGGGTGAGAGCAGGTTTTACTCGTGATCACTCTGTGGCACTTTACAGATGCTCTTGGATGCACTCTCAGCATTCTCTTCTTTTCGTTTTTCACTCCTCGTAGACGATTGTGTGCTGCCAGACGATGGTCTCCGCTCGCCTTCCGGAGTACGTCGACGAGCCGGACGATTTCCTGCCCGAGAGGTGGATGGAGAAGTCGGCGAGCAGCAACCCGAACATCAACACGCATCCGTTCGGAAGGGGACCTCGGATGTGTCCCGGAAGGCGATTCGCCGAGCAGGAAATCTACCTGGCGATAATCAAGGTACGCCCTCAATTCAATTCAAATCGATACCCTGCAGTAATGAGCAAACAAATGCAATGTGGTCAGTGGTTTTCAATGATTAGGTCTACGGTGAAACCTGTAAATAGCGCACTCCATTAAAGACCGAACCATGGAGGGTGCTACTTGGAGGGAATACGCTATATGGAGGTGGTCTCATGCTTTTAAGTACGCTGTTCGTAGGTAAAATCGTGATTTTGTCCTAAGAAACCACTTTTGCAAGTCGCGTTTTGCAGGGAATACGCTGTATGGAGGTTCATGTAGTCTCGTGCTTTTAAGTACGCTCTTCGCAGGAAAACCGCGATTTTGTCCCGAGAAACCAGTGCGCAAGTCGCGTTTCGCAGGGAATACGCTATATGGAGGTAGTCTCATGCTTTTAAGTACGCTCTTCGCAGGTAAAATTGTGCTTTTGTCCTAAGAAACCAGTGCGCAAGTCGCGTTTCGCAGAGAATACGCATAACCGGGAATAATCTCGGTTATATGATTATCAGAAATGTAGACTCCCAGATTACTTAATCGCATTGATGATGGCAAGTTGGACCCCCACCAAGAAGTTATTTAGGAGGGCATGCATGACTTTTGTTTACGCTCGAAACAGTTTTTGAAGGGCCAGCAGGAGGCCGGTTATAGCGGCATTTTAAAATATTGAAATATTTAGACCAGACGTGAAACCCTGAGACGTAACCCATTCTTTCGCTATCTCACTCCGCAGGTTCTGAAGAGCTTCCGAGTCGTTTGCGAGGATGAGATCAAGCTCCAGTACTTGTTCATCGTTACGCCCAAGCCGCCCGTCACGTTTCGCTTAATCGACAGATAAGCAGCAGAAGCAGCACTCGGCAACGCGAAGCTGCGAACGGGATGATCGTTTTGCACGCGTTCTTACCAACTACCTTAATGTACGTAATGTCAAACGGACGTCGCAAACTGGGGGAGTCGGCGACGACGTTTGCCTCAAGTTCCTACCATTCCTCGAAGCTCGGATCCCGATGCCTGGCCGGCTGTGCCGGTTTCATTCGCAGATCCCGAAAAGCCGGCCGAAAGCCCCTTCGATATATGTCGCTGATGCATCTACTCTCGATGACCGCGTGTAACTGCGACTAAAGGGCCAAAATTTATTAATCATGAGTCTTGGTACCACTTGTCGTTGGAAGGGATACTGGTTCTGGAAAAATGCCGTCGATTTTTGGGGCCCTATCGATAAATTTCAGGTTGCAGGTCTCCTCGAGGATCTTGAGGCCCTATCTAATGATTTTAAATTGCTGTTTGCTGGTCTCCTCGAGCTGGTTTAAAACCCGCTGCCGCTGGTCAGGGACCTTTTTAAGAACCTCGTACTGGTGCAATTTCTAAATTGTTGAGCCAGAAATTTTTAAATTTCTAATGTTCTAGGCCTTAAGACTGCACTTTGGTATAAATGTGAGGCACTTTCAGAACTTGTCACCCATCACGACGATTGTGTTTTGGTTTTTTTTTATCCGATTTTAACAACCTGAATACCTCCACAAATTTTAAATGCGCACATTTTTATTTTATTAAAGACTTATTTCATTTATCATCCTAGTATCTAGTCTCAACTTCATACGGAATGGTCAAAGCCATTTGGAAAAGTGAGCGGCACTACTCGGGAAATAACAAAAGTCGAAAAATAACAAAAGCGAAGAAATACACGGATAGAAAGCAGATAAAATTTATTTAATTGATATAAATTTAATTAAGAAACGCATTCGGCAAAATTTAAATACAAGACAAAGTGTAAAAAACAACAATTTTCGTTAATCTCTTTCGCGGACAAGGTTTAGAAACGTAAGCGCGGTCTTGAGATTCAACAACGTTATCTACGAGCAAGACACTCGGGAACTTCCACAATTGGTCATCATTCGGATTCAAGATCAGGATAAAAATCTAAGTTAGGCGTGCATTTACTAATTGTTACAGTTTTGAGTCTTAGATTTGATGTAGCTTTCCCTCTTCTGCAGATGTTACAGTGGCTTTGATGACCAGCATGTCGTTCTTGATGAACTTTCCTTTGATCAGCGTCTCCACATTCGCGAATTCTGTGTATCCGAATCCCTTTGGATTCCTTTCCTGAGTCGGTCTCTGGAACGCCGCAAGTCCGGGCTTGGTCATCATGCTCTCCCTGATGTTGATTCGATGATCTGGATCGCTTTCGAATTGGACGATGGACAGGGTGATGGTGCCGATGAAAGGCCACTCGAGGATGTCGTCGTTCTCCCCTTGCATCAGATGGGTGAAGAGGCACAGGGAGGCGGTTTGCGGATCCTTCTGGACAATGTTGAGGCGGAGGCAAACCCTGTAGCCGAAGGCTCCGGTGTAGAAGCCCGGACTGTGGACCAGCCGGCATTGTCCGAGGTGTCGTGCTTCCTGTATCATGCGGGCTAGGCCAGGCACCCTCCAAGCGTAATTGCCGTTGCAGTACCGGTGTTCGGAAGCCGCTGCCATTACGCTCTCCTTCAGAAGTTCGAGTTGGGTCTCGCTGTTGGCCAAGCGCTCTCGCAGCGTTCCCATCTTGATCTCGTGCTCGCGGTGCCCTTGCTCCAGCTGGATGTTGCGTTGAAACAACTCCTTCATCAAGCCCTCGGTGGAGGTCAGCAGCGACCGCTCGGGAACGCTGGGAACGACCGACGGAGAGAGACCTTTCGGAGATTCGGTAGTCTTCTCCGCTGCCTTGTGAGATGGAGGAGGAGGCTCCGAAGCGGCGGCTCCCAGAGACAAGTGGCCGATGTTGATCTCGTCACCGCCTTTAGGCGAAGAGAATCCTGGAGGAGGGCGCTGCTGATGCCGGACGTCCAAGATGTGACCTGCGCGCTCTGTCTCCAACATTGAGGCCAGGTTGGAGACGAAGACATGGAGGCGTCCGTGGGCGGCGTACAAAAGGCGAAGGTGGCGCTGCGTGCTGTTGGTGATGTGCTCTTGGAGGCGATCTCGGCATACCTAGTTTACGGATGAAACGAAAATGTGCAATTTGTGCCTTGTTTACAAACTTCAATCTAAAAGCTGCAAAAGATGCAGACATGTTACCGCCAAGGTCTGACTAGGCAGCCATCGGTCTCACCTGAATCTCACAGCCGATGTCGGCGAACGGGCATCGCATCGCGACCTGACTGCAGTCTTCCTGGATGTGCCTTGGATGCTCTTGCCGCGGGAGGTTAGACTGGCAGAAAGGACACGGCAAAGACATCATCGGGCACATCTCAAAGTGGGCTTGCTGCTGGTTGAGAGGAAACTTGGCGTAACAGAGCGAACACTCGATGACCCGGTGGAGGCATTCCTTCTCGATGTGCTCGCCGACGTCCTGCTGGCGCAAGAGCATCGGACATCCGTTCGGACACGTCACCGTCTTGTAGGTGCAAGTGCGCTGGTGGTCCTGCAACAGTGGCGGAGTTTGAAACTCGTGAAAAACAAACGAAGCGAGTTCCTGAAGCAAACGCACAAACCTCCATTTGTCCGATTTCAACGATGGCAGGACAACCGTTCTTCCTGTTCACGCAGTGTGCCTCCAAACAGAAGATCTCGCGCTTGGCGAAGTTGTCCGGGAAGACGTCCGCTTCGGTTATGGGAGAGTTGTCCACCGGACACCGTTGACGTTCGTTCCTGCGGAAAAAAAATTAAACGTGAGCTTTTTAACTCTGAAGGAGATTTCGGGAACATATTCGGTGCGTCAATCCTTGCAGAGGATCTCACCTGATCCACAGCAGAATGCAGTCTCGACAGAAGCGATGTCCGCACGTGGTCTGAGTCGGTTCCCTCTGGCAGAGCAAGCAGATGGAGCACTCGTACTTAGAATCCAACGGCGGAACAAACTCGTAGTCGTAGCCCTGCCAACAAAGTTGGTGTTAGCGCAAGAAGCTAGCGGAAGCCAGGAATGGTCTCTAACGCGGTGGGACTAACCTGCTGTTGTGGACCTGAAGCTTGTCTCGGTTCTGGCTTCTGGAGAGTGGAAGGTTCCTCATCCCCGCAGCATGCCATGACCTCCTCCTCCTCCTCCTTCTTGCTCCACGGAAAACCTCAATTCAGTTCAACCCTCAGATACGGAAGATCATTCTGCCCTTAAAAAAGGAAAAAAAGTTAGCGGGCTATGTAAGGTCTGAACCTTCGTGGCTTTCGGGCCACAACGTTTTTGGTCCTCCAATTTTTGTAACATCATTGAGCGTAACTCAAGGATTTCCAGAACTGTAAGGAAGAACAGCGTGGAAAATTCTACACTACCTTGTTCTGGAACGGTAGGACATTTTAGAACAGCGTGGAATTCTGTAATACAGCGTTCTAGAACGGTAGGGAATTCTAGAACGGTTAGGCATTCTATAGAGCGGCGTGGAATTCTATAATACAGTGTTCCAGAACGGTAGGAAATTTTGAAACGACGTGGAATTTTAGAACGGCGGGAAATTCTATAATACAGCGTTCTAGAACGGTAGGAAATTTTAGAATAACGTGAAATCTTAGAACGGCGTGCAATTCTAGTACAGCGTGGAATTTTAGTACTGCGTGGAATTCTATAATACAGTGCTCTAGAACGGTGGGAATTTTTGGAACAACGTGGAATTTTAGAGCAGCGTGGAATTCTATAATACAGCGTTCTAGAGCGGTAGGAAATTTTGGAACAACGTGGAATCTCAGAACGGCGTGGAATTCTAGAATAGTGAAAAATTTTAGAACGGCATGAAATTCTATAATACAGTGTTGTGTTCTAGAACGGTAGAAAATTTTAGAACAGCATGTATATAATTTTAAAAAGGCGCGTGAAATTCCACACCGTTCTCAATTTAGAACGATGTGGAATTTTAGAATGTTAAGGAATTGGAATTAAGCAAGGAATTAAATGCAAATTTTAGTCGAATTTGCATGCGAAGGGAAATATGGCCCTAATATAGCATTGCGGGCCACACCTGGATCTTATCGCGGCTCAATCGCTACATTAATTATTAGGTACGATCTTGACTTCACGCAATTGTTAACAATCCGACGCATTATACACGTACGTTTTCACAGAAAGGGCATTTGGCCCGCGGGCCAACATATTAAAGCTGGTTTTTTTTTTCAGCCTGTTGAATGTCACGCTTGTTAATTTGAAGGTCAAACTTAGTTTTACGTCTTATGCAATTTCTTTAATACGCAATTTCATGTGAATTTTCATACAAAGATCATTGGGGTCATTCTGGTCCGTTTAAAGCATGATTCCAAAGCCATTGACCTTTTCGCAGTAATACACGAACGCTCCCCTTTTTCCTAGAATGCAACCTGTTTAGGTAGCGCTTTCTAATGGAACGATAGCTTTGCTGAGCGCTCCTATCTGTTAACATCGAGCGCTTTAAAGCGGCTACGAAGCGCAAACTTTATTCTAAATACGACGGAAAATCGCTCGGTTTTATATTAATTCTTTATGAATACCGTCCTTAAATTATTAACGACGATTAAGGATATTTTTAAGCAATTTAAAATGAAATAATGAGGCTTACATGCTTTTTTTTTACAGGAAAACTGGCCTTAATTTTCACAGTTTCGAACGCCGTGCGTGATGGCACCTCGCGTTCCAAACTTCCAATTGCAGAATTTCGCCTTTTTTTTGCAGCTATTTCCTACTTTCAGATGTTCGGGATCGATTTCAGATGCTTTTCGATGCGAAGACGATACACGGAATAACGAGATTCGGGCGAAATCGAGCTAGTTTTACCCTAATATTACGTAGGTGGGGTTATGCTATTGCCTAACACAAACGGGTTGAACTCTAGGCCAATGGAAACGCAGGTGCCAAACTGCGGCTTGGTCGAATCGAATTTCAAGTTCTCGGCATTGTCCAGCAGATGGCGCTGATGTCGTCCCTCGTGACACCGTGTTCCAAAAGTCGCATTTCTGTTCTATTGCGGATTTATTATGGGTTATTTGACTCGTTTTTAAAACCTTTGAAATCGATGTTTTTCATTATAGTCGAGAGGAAATTTGATTGTGGGAAGATAGAGTGAATATCGGAGCGCTCGAACACGTTCGCGTAAGTTGGATTCAGTCTTTGGTTTGTTTTTTATGACGTTGAGAAATGGTCTCGATAAAATGGAATGTCGGTCGGCCATGTTGTCATCATGGTCATATGATCTGTGCTGTTTTGGGTGTTTGGAAATGTGATGTTTTTGACTTTTTTACGATTTAAAACTCGAGATTCGCCAAGCTGAAGTGTACATGTAGTGCAATTGTAAACAAACATAATTGCAGCGATTATTGGTAAGCTTTGAGCGATTTTTAAAACCGTGATTGCATGTTGAAATGCTTTTGGACTTTTGGGGGTGTTTCCAAACTATGTTTTGCAATCATATGGTAGATATCCAAGTCTAAAATAATGCTATTAAAGTTGTATAATATAGCATAAGTCCACTAGAAACCGTTTTTAAAGTGCTGTAGACGGGGTCCAACAAGCCTGGCATTGTCAGGGAAATTGCTTTAGTAGATCTGTAAAAATTATGCGCAGAAATTTTGTAAAAAAAGTTAGGGAAATTCAACCACAGATACAGTTGGCTCTCGATATAACGAACGGAGTGGCACGTCCAGACAAATGCCTACACCTCTCATGTATTAGCCTCTCTTAATTTGTAACGAACCTTTCGATCAGTCCCTAATTCACAAACCATTTATACTCAAAATACTGCAAAAGCAGCTTTAGTGCGTAGACTAATGCCTACACATCTCATGTATGTATTATAGTCTCTCTTTATAACGAACGGTTTGGTCAGTCTCTTAATTCACAATCTTACTTTACGATTCATTGATACTCAAAATACTAGGTGTAATAGGAGTACTCAAAATACTGCAAAAGCAGCTTTAGTGCGTAGACTAATGCCTACATGTCTCATGTATATACATGTATTGGCCTATCTGTATAACGAAAGGAGTTTCTAAGGAGCTAAAAACACAAGCTAGTTGTCATAAAAAGCCACGAAAGCAGCCTAGGAGCGAAAAAAAAAGTTTAAAAACACAGCTCTCGGCATAACGAACGAGCGTCGATCCCATCTCCACGGCGTTCGTTATAACGCGAGCCGATTGTATTTTAATTTTTCGATATCGTTTCAGATCACCAAACTAAAGTTTGAATAGCAGAACATTAGCGATGGCAACTCACTCGAATTACGGCACCACGTCGACTTCCCAACCCGAGCTTCTGTGGGGCGGCGCAGGTGAATTTCATTTTCTACTCTTTTGATATCTCAGATCTTGTGACTCTGAAGCCCAAGAAACTTGTGATTTAATTTTTTTTATTTTTTTTTTATTTTCCACTTATAGAATCGGCCGAAAGCAGGTTTTCTCAGCTCTGCGACTCGGTGGGAACGAACATATTTACCGTAAATGCGGGCTGTACGTACGACCAATTAGTAATCTCTCTCTCTCTCTCTCGAGTTCGATGCTAAAATTTAAAATTTTTGTATTTATTACCGTGGTTTTTTTCCCCCCAACCGATAGCGACGACGTTGGAAAGGATCCTTAAACAAATCGGGACACCGAAAGATAAACCGGCGTTAAGAGATAGCATGTGAGTTTAATGGCACCGTTTTTGATTTTAATTCCTTCGTTAGCCGTACTTCAGTAAGGGGCCGTTCGTAAATGACGTCAAGGTTTTGGGTAGTGAAAATGATGACGCTAGTTGACTAGGTGGCGGGTAGTGAAAATGTTGACCCTAGTTGACTAGGTGGGGGGAGTAAAAATGATGACGTCAGTTGACTAGGTAAGGGGTAGTAAAAATGATGACGATGATGATAAAATGATGAAAATGATGACGCTAGTTGACTAGGTGGGGGGTGGTAGTAAAATTAGTGACGCTAGTTGACTAGGTGGGGGGTAGTGAAAATGATGACGCTAGTTGACTAGGTAAAGTGGGGGGGGGGTGTAGTGAAATAATGATTGACTAGGGGGAGGGAGGGGGGTGGGCAAAATTTCAGTTGACGTCAACAATTAAGGAATTGGATTTTTTACAACTTTAAAGCATGTTATGTTGTGTTCAGTCAACTTCATTAGGCTACTTATATTTTCGTATTGATTTTGATGACGTCATTCATGAATGGCCCCCTAACGAGTTGCACCAACAGTAAAAGACTATAAATAAACAGGCAACACTTAAAATAACTCTGCCTTAATCAGAGAAATGCAGTTATTCTTCCGTTAATCGTTGATTAACGAAGGGGGTTTGTTGATTAACGAAACTTATCGCGCGCTTGCGTAGTTTAAAGATAATGCGTCCATATATAATTTTGCAGCAATTCCACGCAGCAGAAAACCAACAAGGTCATCCTGCTAACGACAAGGTTTATAAGGGAGTTGACGAACCTTTCGAAAGGCGGCGATAAAGTGAGTGAAGCGAACCCCGTTATCGAACACCCGTTAAGTTATCTTCGGCTAATTTTTCTCTCCTCGAACTTTAAAAGCAAGGAAGGTTGCGCACCGAAAGGCTGAGAAACGATTTCCAAGATGCGGTTCAGAGATACACGAGCTTGCAAAAGGTAAAAAAGTTGGAAAGCTAACGAAGCGATAAGACTTCTTAGCCTATCGCTTCGTTAACTGTTTTTTTTTTTCACGTTTTTTCAGCAAATGGCAGAGACGATCCGAACCAAGTACAACGTCCAGAAGAAAGCGGCGCGCTACACGGAGGAGGAGAGTCAGAACGAGAACAACGAAAACGCCGGCTTGCTCGAAGACAGGGCCAGGCAAACGTGAGTCACGGATCCACGTGATGCGCCAAACGCCTCGTTAAATACCAACAACCAACCGTTTGACGTGCGGCTTTTCGTGTCGTTTCAGCTTCGAACAGCAGCAGGTGTCCAAGGACCTGGAGTTCGAACAGACGATGCTCTTGGAAAGAGAGGAGAGGATAAGGCAGTTGGAGGTACGCGGTTTTAAGACTACGTCCCGCGTGTACGATGTCGGATCTCGTTAATCCCGAGAGCGCGATTCAAACCTTTCTCTTAAAACTTAACTGGTCTTCGATCTCTCGTTTAGGAAAACATTCTGGACGTGAATCAGATCTTCCGCGATTTGGGAAACATGGTCCACGAACAAGGAGAAGTCATTAGTAAGCACGCGTATTCGCAAATAGCACTTAGCGCATGCGACTGTTTGACGCAGTCGACGCTCGCTGTAACGAACGCCAAGGGGGGGTGGAACGCTCGTTCGTCATACATCGAGCGGTTTTTTTTTTTTTCTGCTCCTTAAATAAGCGTTAGAATCGCGTAAGACAACGGGATTTAAAACTCGATTTTTTTTTTAAATTTTAGATACGATAGAGTCGAATATCGATCACACGTATAACAATGTTGAATCTGGTACGGCGCAGCTAGCGAAGGCGGCGCAGTTGCAGGTAAGAGAAGATCAGTTCTGCTGTTTTTCACGTATTTTTTTGTAATTCAACGAGCGGCTTTTCAAAAATTTAAAGTTTAAAATAATGAAGGTACAAACTTTTTTATCATTTTTTTTTTTTTTTTTGTAAAATTGGCCAATTGTCAATTTTTGGTAAAAAAAAAGTTTACGATTGAATTGTAAAAATGTAATCTTAACGGGTTTTCTATAATTCCACGCTGTTCTAGAATGCTTAACCGTTCTAGAACACTGTATTATAGAATTCCACGCTGTTCTAGAATGCCTAACCGTTCTAGAACACTGTATTATAGAATCCCACGCCGTTCTAGAATGCCTAACCGTTCTAGAACACTGTATTATAGAATTCCACGCCGTTCTAGATTGCCTAACCGTTCTAGAACACTGCATTATAGAATCACTGTCGTAAAATAAAAAAATGCATTCGTACGTTTTACGAAATTGTGTTCGTCCAATCGTTCAAACTTTCCATAAAATTCCATATTTTTTAATATTTTTTTACTTAAAACGCCCTTTTTATTTATACAAATTTCAGAAAAAATACAGGACCAAGATCTGCTGCTTTGCGCTCATCATCGCAGTCATCGCCATCGTGCTAGTCGTAATTTTGGTTTTGTCCATCAAAACTTGATTTTTAATGTCCGTTAATTAAGCCTGACGCAAGATTTACATATTGCTCGGTGAGTTTTAACTTTTTTTTTAACTCTGAGTAAGTTTTAAACAAAAGCTTTTTACTTATTAAGTCTTTTTTTCTATCTTTTTCTTTTAAGGTTTCCCCGCAAATTGTTAATTCGGTTCAAATTTAAATTTTTTCTTAATTTTGTTTACAATTTTTTAAGCGGCGATTAGTTAACGATCGGATTTATCGAGTGAGCTCTTTAACGGACGTTTTTTTATATTTTTTATCCGAACGTTAGGGGTACGTACGTAATATTTTCAAAAATTAAAGTTTAATCGACGGTTAATTTGTCGTGAGCGCAAAGCGTTAACTTGGGCTAAACGTCCGCGCTAAAAACCGCTTTTCATTTTTTTAACTTCCGGACTGCCGAACTTTATGCTTAAAAAAGCGATTAAAACCGATAGTTGTACATATAAGTAATTGATTATGTGTTGATTGCATTTAATAATTAAACTTATTTTTCAATTAAAATTATAGTACATGTATTATGTTTGAAAATGCCGCCAGAATTTCGCGTTGTGCTCTCCGAAGATTGGCACGTGTCCCTCATTGGCTAGAATTGCTAGCTTCTCGTGCTATAGTGTACCGCAGAGTTGCACATAGTAGCTCTCCATTGGCTGAAAAGGCCGCAATGGATACATTTCCGAAGAGTGGCACGTTGTTCTCATTGGCTGCTATAATCTTTATGGCGAGTATTCTGCAGGGTGGCACGTGACCATCATTGCCTGCTAGGTATTCCGCTGGTGTTGGTCCATCGCTCTCATTGGCTGACAGTGGCGCGAGATTTGGTATTCCGGAGAATGGCACGAATCTGCTCATTGGCTATAGCATCGTCTCGTGCAATTTCAACCAGTGGCGCGCTCAGACGGATTAATGACGAACTGAAGCTACGGCGTCATTTGGGCGGCGTTCTTATTATGTGTATACATTCGGAAGTTTTGTTTTACGCAAGGTGGTTGTTTTTATCCTTTCCTCGGGTTTTCTAGTTTTTCAAATATATTGACGTTTTGACGAGGCTGTTTTCATTTCTTCTGACGAAAATCGGAATTAACTCGCTTTGGATTTCTCGAATTCGGCAGCCGGTGAGTCCTCGTTTTGTCTTTTCTTTATTAAAAAATCGCGTTTTTTGTTGTTTGATAACAAAAGTTGGAACCATGGAACATTCCATGACGATTCTTTGCGTAATTAAAAATGTCTGGGGAAGGGGGGGGAGAGGAATTTGGGTTATTTTTTTAATCAAACGACTTTTTTTCGTGTCGTAAAACGTGTGATTTATGGCTTGTAGAAAACGTAAGTTGTGACATATAAGTACATGCGAGTACATTACGTTCGGTTTGGCCTTGAGCCTCGTTTTGGTTTTTACGGTTGACCCGTTAACCCTATTTTCACCTTCTTCGGACCTTCCTTGTATAATCCCAGACTAGTTGTGTTGGGAATGTATCTGGGTCATGTTGGTTAGGATTAATTTCAATTCGGACACGCCCACTTTGTGCCTCGTGCGCAATGTCGAGCTCGTGCCATATGCTATATTCTCGCGTGCAGAAAGTGGAGCTCGTGCAATACTGTGCTCGTGCTCTGCTATATTAACTAACTGGTTAGGATAACTTGGTTTATGTTTGATTATGATCTTAAACTAATGTTTTAACAAGATTACCTAATATTAAATTTAATTTCATTACATGTGTATGATGTTGGTTAATATTCTACAATCTATGACATGATTTAAAATTGCCTACTGCAATTTTAAATCTACATTTTTGACAAGATTAAATGTTGACTCTGTAATGTCGAACAATATCTAAAGAGGGTGGTATAGAAGAATAAGCCTTTTTTTTCTAAATTATTTTTTAATTTAATTTTGGAAACTGATAAAAAAATAAAATGTATGAGGACCTAGCATAAATATTCTATTATTTGTTTCAAATTTTTTGTTAACGTATATGTATAATATATTTCATGGAAATATGTCTGCAAAGTTTACCAGACCCTCTACAATTATAAACTTTACTGACATTTCCATGTAATGAAATATATACATGTACATAACAAGAAATTGAAACGCATAATAGAATATTTATGCTAAGTCCTCGTACATTCCATTTGTTCCTAACAGTTTCCAAAATACAATTAAAAAATAATTTAGAAAAAAAAGGGCTTAATCTTGTATGCAACCCTTTTTTTTTCTTTTTTTCTAAGATCATAAGAATCTTGTTTGACATTATAGAATCAACATTAATCTTGTCAAAAATGCAATTTAAAATTGCAGTAGACCTTTATAATCTTATCGTAGCTTCTTATAACCAACATCATACACATGTAATGAAATAAAATTTAATATTAGGTAATCTTGTTAAACATTAGTTTAAGATCATAATCAAACATAGACCAAGTTATCCTAACCAGTTACATGTAATAGCGGAGCACGAGCTCTACCTTTCTGCACGCGAGCAGGGCACGAGCTCGACATTGAGCACGAGGCACAAAGTGGGCGTGTCCAAAGTTTACCAGACCCTCTACAATTATAAACTTTGCGGACACATTTCCATGAAATGCAATATAAATATACATAAACAAAACAAAAAAAAAATTGAACAATTAATAGAATATTTGTGCCAGGTCCTCGTACATTTCATTTGTTCCTAACAGTTTCCAAAATTAAATTAAAAAATAATTTAGAAAAAAAAAAGGCTTATTCTGGTATATGCAGCCCTCTTAAACTATAATGTTTACGAGTGCTTTATCGATTAATGTCTATTTATTTGGTGTTGATTTGAATTTTTTTTAAAACCTTTACATGTATATAATGTATATATTCGGGCGTGTTGTGTTATTTTAGCCCACTTGTTCGATTGTGTTTGATTTCCGCCTTAAAATTTTTAATCTAGGTTTAAGGCGTGGGATCAAAATACATAGTTTTATACTTGGAAATTAATCCACCCCAAAGTCGAAGGCTTTTTTTAAAAAAATCGCGATCAATTTTAAACAAACCCTGATGAACACCAAAATGTTATAACGAAATTTGCATTTTTTTATTTTATCAATTAAGGCTGAACTAAACACCCCTTGCCTTTCCTATGGGTTAATTTCTTGACGAACCCAGCGTATTTTCTAATTAAAATTCTTGTGGGAAAAAAATTGTTTTCATATATCTAGCGCTACAGAAACCATTTTTTTATGAAAATGTCTGGTTGTTTTTAAAACTAATAAATAAGATTTTGTATTAAATTTTGCGGGTGTTTTGCAACGGTCCTGTTGCCACCTAGTGTCAGCAACCTGCAATTTATCCTCGCGTTTCTCAAATGTATCGATTAAGTTAATATTAAAGATGAATTAATAAAAATGTAGCAGTGCCCTAGCTGGATAAATAATTCATGCTTTTAAAATTAAAATACAAACATTTTAACTGGCAGAATTAATTCGCTGATCTCGTAACAAAATTCAAATTAAAAAAAAAATTCTTTAGATGACACCAGGTGGCATCAAAGACTTAGCCACGTGAGATCCCCCTGCAATTTATTATTTATTAAATTTAAAATTTAAGGGACATTTTCATAAAAAAAAAAAAAAACATGGTCTCTGTGCCCTAGATCTATGAACGCAGTATTTTTACCAAATTTTTGCCCCCAAGAATTTTAATTAGAGAATGCGCTGGGCTCTTTAAGAAATTAACCCTTATGAAAAAAGGGTTGTTTAGTTCAGCCTTAAACGTTATTTTTCCATTCATATATCTACACAAATGTTTTAATTGTAACATGACTTTCGATTAAAAAATAGTGAAAAAAAACGAATTTTGAACAACAGCATGCAGCAAATTGTTAGAACACATTGGTATTGATGCATTGTTTGTATTATTTAAATTAAGTCGATAACAAAAAGGCCTTAATCAGGGTGTTTCCCTATTTCTAAAACAACCCTCAAATTGGCCGCAAAAAAGCACATTCATGTATATAAAAAATCGCCAGAACCCGTTTTAAAAAGTTTAAGACTCGTCCTTGGACAAAACTGTTTTTTTGTTAGGTGAGAAATAAAACTAAACTAGGCTTAAAAAACAAAACAAAACAAAATGTTTGTTGTGAAAATTTGAATTTGTTTCCATCTGCGGAATACAAAATTAGGTCGTTTTTCCCCCCCCCCCTCCCCCCCATCCCCATACAGCCAGCAGTCATGAAGGCAGGTGATTCATCCAATAACATTACGTCTACAAACAAATAAACAAACACTCTTTTTCCTCCCCTTGTTTGTGAGCATATATTAGCAGATGTTTTTTTGTGCAGCAGGTGTTTGAAAAGCTTATGGAATTGTGACCCCCCTCCCCCCTTGACTCCCACGGGAATCACGTGCCACTTCATGCCCGTTGCGTATAGGGTGCACAGTGTTGATTCCCCCAGGAGTCATATGTGGAGAGTCCAGAGGTTTGCAAGCAGATTGGCACATTAGTTGGATATTAGGACACATACGCTAAAAGCAGAGTTGTATACTGTTAAGCAAAGTATATGATTCCCCCAGGAATCATGAGGAGAGTCCAGAGGTTATGCTAGATGCAGATTT
The DNA here is from genome assembly GCA_034698905.1 of Xestoiulus laeticollis. NCBI lineage: Eukaryota > Metazoa > Arthropoda > Diplopoda > Julida > Julidae > Xestoiulus > Xestoiulus laeticollis. The sequence goes on from JAQGCC010000909.1 coordinate 27,516, forward strand.
GTACTGTCAAGCAAAGTGATGATTCCCCCAGGAATCATGAGGAGAGTCCAAGCGGTTATATGCAGATTGGCACATTAGTTGGATATTAGGACACGTATACGCTAGCAGCAGAATTGTAGCGGCAGGCAAAATGATGATTCCCCCAGGAATCATGAGGAGAGTCCAAAAGGTTATAAGCAGATTGGCACATATGCTAGAAGCAGAATTGTACTGTCAGGCAAAATGATGATTCCCTCAGGAATCATGAGGAGAGTCCAAAATGTTATAAGCAGATTGGCACATTAGTTGGATATTAGGATACACATGCTAGAAGCAGAATTGTAGTGGCAGGCAAAATGACGATTCCCCCAGGAGTCATGAGGAGAGTTCAAGTGGTTATAAGCAGATTGGTACATTAGTGGGTATTGACCACAGGGTAGTTGGATATTAAGACATATGCTAGAAGCAGAATGGCAAGAGCTGTCATGCAGTTATGATTCCTCCAGGAATCATGGAAGAGTCCAGAGGGTTATGAACATGAAATGGTACTTTGGTTGTTATTGGCTATAATAAGCGTATTGTTAATTATCGTAATAAGGCTATAATTAGCTGATTATCAATACATTATACATGTAGGTCTATATAACATGGGGATTGTGGCTTTGCGATCGGAAAGTGGTAAATAGGCCTACATATATAAAAAAATATAGAGGGGAAAGGGAAGTGTAGTTCAGCCAATTAAACCAACAAATAAACACCAAGTTTTACATAACATTTAGTATTAAGTAAAGTATGCGGAAGCGAAATGGAGTTGGCTTCCTTCCCACAAAAAAAAAATAGTCCTGGGGCGTGTCTTTTTGTGTTACATCCTGGCTAAACGTTTAAAGGGAAAGGGCCAATTAACGCTAATCGGTCGTTAAGGGGAAACGAGAACAACCCGCTTGTTTAACGTAACCTGATAAAGGGATGAGAGTGGAAAATATAAGCTTAATTCAAATCATGATTTATGTTTTTTGTGCAATGTTGAGGCAATATGTTTAATAGTTTTAACCAATATTTTTCAATATTTAGTCAAGTTTTCTATTCGTATATGTGTGACCTAGTAGTCACGCTGACAAACCAAAATGCTTAAAAACATGATTATAAAACTTATAAATAAATAAATAAAAT
>JAQGCC010000910.1:0-28661 GCA_034698905.1 Xestoiulus laeticollis
AAGGTTTAATGCCTAAAAGTTGAACTTGTGGCAACTCTTGTGCCAGATGGGTTTAGTGCTTAAGGGCGGTGCTTATGGCATCACGAAAACTGGCACAATGCCTAAGGACAGAGGTTTAGTGCCTAATGCTTTACAGTGTAAAGCAGCCTTAACTTGTTCTGCCTTAACTCCTTATTATCACTGCAAAATTACTTTCAAAGTACACCCAAACCTGTAAATTGTAAATCTGTTTTACACTATCAAATAGCACTTATCTCTCCTAATAACACACATTTTGGTTCGGTCCTAATGGTTTGCGCTGTTTACGAGTTTTGGTGTAATTGCGTTATGTATTTCTTGACTTTTTCTGGAAATTTATCTAAAATTTCATTAAATTATGATTTGCAGCACGAAAATTTACAGTGATATACTTTTCTATTTTTGTCAATAGAATAAGGTTTGGATATGCTTTTCTGTTATGTTCAATGCTTATGTTATATTCAAACATATTCAAACAGAGGCTTCTATACTTTCGTGGATTTTAGTTAAGAATTTTTGTGAAATTTCTTCCAAAAGTTCATGTTATACAGTAAGCTACGAGATGCAACACAGCAGTTGTATTAAAATATTTGTATAGGCTACAAATTATTATTTTACACAATACAATAGCAAATTTTTAGTAAATTTGGTAGCCACAGTATGAAACTAAGTTAACAAATTGATAGTGTGCAGGCAATACTCATTTCAGTGATATAAGGGTAAAATGTTTATCTCTTTATAAAATCTATGGCTAATATTAGTACTCCATGAAATTTTGCTAAAATTTTCACACAACAGTAGTGCATTTTCAGTGAATTCGGTTGCCTCAGTATGAAAATAAGTTAAACTGATCAAAGCTGACAATTCAAACAAACCTCATCTGTAATATGTAATATTTAATATCACTTTTGCTTGGCATTAACATTAAATATTATATTACTGCATTACTTTAAAAATATAAACATAACAGGTATACAAAATTGTTGTGCATATTATTTTTGATTAAAATTAAATTCAATCGAAAATATTCAAATTTCCATTTTAAAACTTTAATTGTATTATATGGTTTCAAAGAATCAAAATGCTAAGTGTTCCGGTTTGGTTGTAGGTTTATTGTTAATTTGGTATACCATACTGTATTTTTAAACAGATGCCAGCATATTTTCTTTTTTGATACTTCTTTATGTCACTTTGGATGTTTGGTTTTGCAACCTGCAGCTATGCCAGAAAAATCTCTATATTGAATAAAAAGGACGAATTTCCTCTTTGATATATTCTGATAAAAAGTGCACACGTAAACCATAAATAAACGTTGTTGCAGAGTACAAAAACACCTAAACTTGCACAAAATGCCATTGGCATAATTCGCAGCATCGCGCTTTCATTAAGCTCGTTTTAATTGGCCGATAAAATAACCACCAGCATCTATTTAATTCTGGGTTGATCGAATCATGGAGCGTACGTAATGGTTGCCATCCTTCTTATACGCAGCTGGAGTTGCTAAAATGGTTGGAAATGCTACCACCCACTAAGGTTTTCAGTATAACATCAATTCCTGTGATTATGTAAAACCTCGCACGCCTGACCGACGTAATGGCCGTTTAAATGAGGAATAATGGTGGGGCTATTTCACGGTCCAAACCCTAGATAATTTTCGGTCTTCCGATGTGCAGATCGAAGCCTTGGATGACACTGCCAACGAGCCATTAGTCGTTCCTCCGGATTAGCACTCATGGTAGAATTCACTCCGAACGCATTTAAAGGGCCGTTTAGCAGAGTAGTCCCAGTTGCATCGAACAATGATGATGGGAAAAAAATCTTAGTGGGCGAACAACTGCTTGAAAAGATACCAGAAAAAAGGTCCTACATTACATAAACCCATAAACCTTTTTCTGTAAAAATCAATTATCTTGCTTTGCTGCAGAATCAATTGTTTCATTTCTGCAGAAACTAAGATTGCTATATTAAAAAAAACGTTAGAGGACTTCTTAAAAGGGACTGACTATAAATGACGTCTCGCGATTTTGGCAGATTTTTGAATCAACCCCCCCAATGTCACACTCGTGACACTCGTCACAAAAAGTCAGACCCCCCCTCAAATATGACGTCACACAGCTCTGTGTACCCCCTCCTTGAATTATTGACTTTGTAATCTGTATGTATAATGTACGTGGCACTGCACTTTGATATTGCAGAAGAAAACATGTATTAAAAAGGAGGCAATGGAAAACTGAAATATGCAAATTTATTTTGATCAAACTTGTTATTTAAAGTAGCGCATTTTGTTTGTTTTTTTGATGTGACGACACATTTCTTGCCCCCCTCGATCCCCCTCGTCACACATCATCACAAATGTGTGCCTCCCTCGTTAGTGCGTGACGTCATTTATGGACGGCCCCTAACTTTCACTTAATTGGCATTATATATGGTACCTTATACAGTATAATGCTGTTTTCCCGTGTAATTAGATGCGCGCATGAACAGCGCATGCGCACATCTAATTACATGGGAAAGCGTTGCCCTCTTGTGCTTAACAGCGCTCTCGTGAAGGAGACTATTGTAAATTTGATCAATTTTAACATATTTCCACCTATTCGTCAACATTGCAACCATCATTTTCAAATATAACTGTAAGGGCCATAAACTTAACCTTGTTTTTTGACAACTACCTCATATTTTTAAAGAAACCAAATTTTTGTAATTAACATTTTGAAAATTATATATATTTTTCGTGTCACGTAGACCCAAAGGCGGTCATCAGAGAATTGAGAATCGGTAAGATACCAGTATTAATTTTTTGACTTTTCAACAAGTGGTGACATCGGAATACTGCTTAGTTGATGTCCATCTAAAGGCGATCTTTGAACGACCACATGGCTATTACATGCATATGTTGTTATGATGTCATATCCGTATGCTGGCTGTTTACGAGTAATTTACGACAATGTGATTGGTTCTTATCCAGTGATAAGTACTTGTTCATTGACACACATCAGTTTATATCCAGAATTCGGCGTAAAATGCTTATGACATGTTTATTGAGATCTTGCCCGAATAGTCATAAATGGATTCAAAACACGAACCTTGTATATTTTCTTTCCATATACATGTGTAATTTGTTTGTCAAAACAATTTCCAAATCCCAAGTTGAAACTTTTCTAGAAAAACCGAAATGCGTTTCCCCAATGTCTGGTCATCTCTAGGTTTAAAAGTATATATCAAGAAATTGTGGTAGGAACGTATTTCTACGCCTCATTGATGCATTTTTGATGCAATTTCCATCCTGGAACAATCTACTTCCCAAGTTTTGTCGACTATATTCAAACGTAAATAATTTATACATCTCTATTATTGAATTTTTATTAGATTTCTGTGCTATGCGATGGTACCCAAGGCCTTTTCAGTAATAGACTTCTCTCATCCATTGTAAGAAAAAACTCGAAAGAAATGAGTTTTTTGAGTTAGAAAGGCGATGTTAGAATCATATCGTCGTTCTGGAGTGGAATAATAAAATAATGATGGAAACGTCGAATTGAGAAGGCATATGCATGCTTTCAGCAATTTTCGTTCTCGATGTAATAAATTTAATCCTGCTTGGCTTCCTACCTCTATTCTTTAAATACTTACACTACCGTGTATATCTTATTCGTCTTTTAGCATCTGGAAAGATCTTGATATGATGGGACCGTTTTCTTAAAGGGCATGTTGCCATTTCTATTGCAATTTATCGAAATTTACGACGGTCGAAACTTTCAAGTTTTACGATTACGGTACGTTTGGGTTTGCTAGAATGGGAAATTCTCTAAGGTAGCTTGCAAATGGATTTCCGGCAATATTTTGCAATAAATGTGTTTGGCTATTTTAAGTTTTCAAACATACGTTAGATAACTTGGAAATGGGTACTTTTAGCCTTAGCGTGCCGGCTTATTTTGAAGGTACGGTACCTTAAAATAATTGATATATAAATATATACCTCACTTATTTTAAAAACAATGATTAATATGACATTAAATTATTGATACATACATTATAAATATAACCTATCAGCCAAAGACATCAGAAGTCCCATGAAATAGTAATCTTATGTGATTTGCACTTTTAAATATCATAAATTCGTTTAGGTTTACTTTCCAAATTTAAAATTTTGTCATAAATACACTACCAAAAAGCTAGTTTGCGAAAGGTTTATGGTAAGGTAAATAATTATGACAATTTTAAATCATGCATGCATTTTTAAAAGCATCATTTCCCAAAACAAAGTAATATTATGTGACTTGTACTTGAAATATCATTAATTCGTTTAGGTTTACATTCGAAATTTAAAATTTTGTCATAATTATTTACACTAACATAAACATTTCGCAAATTATAGCTTTTTGTACGTAGTATAAATAATTATGACAAATTTTAATTTCGAAAGTAAACCTAACCAAATTTATGATATTTCAAATAGAAGTCACTTACACGAATAAGATTATATGTCTTGGGAAATGATGCTTCTAAAAATGCATTCAATGAACATCACAACGACGACGAATTCCATATTTGCGCTAACAATTTATGGAAAAATTTGGCCATCACATCCCTCTATTAATTCAGATACCTGAGTTTCGACCAAATGAGGTTGACTTCAGTTAACCAGTCATTTCATATTTTTTGTCTGAGCACAGTTCAATAAACTCCATCCAAAACACCATGTCGAAAATAAAGCTTTCCAGGAGTGGCAGTCATGCTCCAGAGGTGTTCTTATTGACTTCTGCTAGCTTTGTTTCCTAGGCGATTTATTGGAAGAATAAAGAATAGTCGCACACATAGGTTAACAGCACGTCTTCCTCCTTAATCCAACTTTATTCGACTTCCCAGAATTCACCCGGGGAGTGCACATATCCTGTAAAAGCAAGTGTATTTTGTCTCGCACTGTCCACGATCCTGTTATGTAACATGTGGACAGAAGGATTATGGCAAGGCGATATTCTCTCTTATTAAATTATCGGCAAAAGCATAAAAATTTAATGCTTAGGCCAAGACTGCAATACCGGGAAACCGGCAGCAACATGTGGCCGAAATGTGGTTTACTGTTGCAGAAGAGCTTGACCACGTGTTGGTCGGTGCATTAACCGAATGTCATGCGATGCATTGTATCGCGGTCAGTGTAGAATACAATTCCTATTAAGATACATGGATAAAATACGTGACTTCGCCAAATTTACTAGGATTTTTTTGCACACCAGAAATAAAAGTGAAGACAATGAATCTTGAATGCTATCTTCAAGTATCATTTAAATGAAACGCCGTTACGATATGACCATTGACCACGTTATGTAAATACACCAAAACCTTTAAATAGCGTATATATAGCGATGATCCTAGTAGTAGCGATAACTTATATTCGGCGCGGTGTGTGCATCATTATACTTAGCTGGAGCTGCAAATAGCACAAGTTTTGGTTTGGTCCCAATGGTTTGAACTATTCACAGGTTTTGGTGTAAATCCCTGTTACAAAATGACTTGGAGTATTCGGCTTCTAACTAGAAACTCACGAATGTGAACACTGCATAAAATCAAATTTTTTTGAAATTTGGTCCGATTTTTATTTCGTCTAAGACAAGATACACAAAAACCTGTGAATAGCGCAAACCATTAGGAACAAACCAAAAGTTGTGCTATTTGGAGGGATCTAGTACTTTTTAGAGGTTTAGCTAAAGTAACGATGCATTTACACCGTACCGACTGTAAGTTATCTTTACTACCAGGGTCATCGCTATATAGAGGTACACTATTTACAGGTTTTGGTGTAGAAAATAAGCAGTATGGGGCAATAATGCGCTCTTATTTTGCATTTAATAGCGGGCCTATATTAGCTCAATTTATTCGCCATTGTCGGTTCAGTTATACATATTGATAATATGAGAACCAATATTGCATGGCATAAATCAATTCCAATATACATGTAGGTCCATTTGTTGTAATCCATATATTGGCAATTTTGGCAAAATGTTAACATTGCAATATTGTGTCAATATTGAAAAATGCGTTTGGCAAAGAATTGGCCAATATTGAGTGCTACTAGGGTTATTTCGTGGACATTTCAATTTTAAGATAGGCCTATTTAAGATAACGATATACATGTTCATGTATTTGCAAATCATCTACTGCATTTGGGATAGTGGAATACATGTAGAAATACTTTGCATTTTTTTATCCATATCTTACATCGAAACCGAATTTGTTGGGGGAAAAAATGACGTTAGTTTTTCGCAATTAGATTCCCGAAAGCATAAATCTTATCAAGACGTTTAAAATAACGCTGTCTTTTTGCGATGCTTAAAGGGCTTATCTGCGACAGGCACGCGTAGAACTTCGATGACATTCCTTTGTCTACTTTTTGAGTTAATGGAAACATTGCCTTTTTTTCAAGATTTTTTTTTTCTTCAAATTTTCCCATTCCGTTTCCGTCCTTTTCGTCCCATGCCTCCAACTTCTTACAAAGGCTATGGCAATGACGGTGTTCGACTGCATGTTGGATTTTAAATTAGAATTTATCCAAGTCCAGATGCAAGATTTACGACTGTTAATACTCGCCGTCATTTTTCGATGACACGCCGTTCTATCTCTCCCGTCCTCTCATTCATTTTTCATCGCCTCCGAAAAACTTGTTTGCTAGAGAGTGAAGGGAAAATAAACCAAGATTGGCAACACGGAGCCATAATCAGCTCCGCAAACAGTTGATTTAGACGCTAGACGACGCTCTGGCTCTTAATAGAAATGACATCTGATAAGGAAATGGAACGGTTTTGCAAAAATGGGCCCTAATGGTTTGACTGGCTAGAAAATGGCACAACATCGTTTTTGAGTTATTTTCACAATGCTTATCATACTCGATGTATAATGTCAAGTTTGGAAGACAATGAACAGTTTATATAGACAAATTTAATGTAAGAAGCTTAGTTCAGTTTTTATCACACCAATTTCCACAAATTTACCATATTCTCTTATTGTGTTTTCAACCAGTGTGCCACTGGAACTTGAAGAATAGTAAATCCTATTATATTAAAGCGTGTACGCTTATTTGTTCGTTTGTTCGCATATTTGGATGCTGCTAAACGTTCCCGCCGGATGGCGCCGATGTACAGGCTTTTTGTATTGTTAACATCCTAGTAACGCCACCTGCTGGCAAATAAGGCAAACCAGCACGCTTATTTGAAATCTGCGTTTGAGTATGATCAAGGGATTAGGGTATGGATCAGGGGATTAAGATGTGAATTATATGGATCAATGTTTGAGTTTTTTTTCAGGATTAGGGGTAAATAAATATTTAAAATACTCTTCACATTTTTGTCTCTTTCCCTTGCAGATTCTACCAACAAACCCCGGTTCTAGAATAGTAAATTGTAAATAGAGAACATAGTTTTTCATAACTTAAGTGCCATTTTGTGTCACGTGAGATAGAAAATGTTTAAGGTTTGTGCTATAGTATTCATAAGGGGTAAAAAATGCTGAAGCATGGATAAGATGATGGATGGCAATCGAAACGCTGCATTTCAAGGCCATGTTATCCATCCTCTTATCCATGCTTCAGCATGTTTTTACCCTAATACATCAATAATAGCCTACTGCCTCAATAAATGCTGCCCCTTAAAAGGCGGCAATCACTGCTAACATGTAAGTATGGGTCCGCAGACAATTGCTAAAGTTCTACTTAAAATCCGTCCGCTACCCAAAACCTGTTCATATATAGATTTACCAAAATGTATCCTTTTCGTATTTACCAAAATATTTACCAAAGTATTTATAAGCAATTGTGTGTACTGTTCAAAATAAGATATTTTTATATTTTTTATTATATCTGGAATAGTAAATTGTAAATAGAAAAAAGTTTTGAACTTTAGTGCCATTTTGTGTGTTTTGAGTTAGAAAATGTTTAAAACGAGCTGATTATGCATAATAATTCATTAATGCCTCCATAAATGCTGCCCCTTAAAGGCGGAAAGCACTGCATGTTAATATTTAAGTTCATATAACGCTCGTTTTTACCAAAATGTATGCTTTTCTTATTTCTCAAAATAACATTTGATACTACATGTATAACACAACCTACTCAGATGTATTTTCTTGTTGTTGTAAAATCAGGGATATTCATAAGCAATTGGTAACATAAGGTATGTTGGTCAAAAGGTAGCCTATTATAGTAGGCTAATATTAGTAAAAAAAAATAGATACTTTTTTGTTATTTTGGTTTGAATGCATAATATTCTTTAAATTACTATTTTGTGGAAAGCTGGTCTACTTGTTATACCCTTTAATATACATAGTCGTTACATACTTATTGAGAACCGTTATTTCGTTTTGTGAGAATTAAATCCTAGGTAATAATTGTAAACTTCGAGTATTAAGACATAATAACTGCAGAATAGACAGCTTCTGTATTTGGCAAAAAAAAAGGCTGTATTAATATACAGCCTTTTTTGTATAGGCAAATGTGTAACCAGTTTCGGAAACTGCTCTACGTGGTGTGCCACCTATAGTAAATGATATTGGATAAACTGTTGAACCCAAGTGATGTTCGGTCTGTTAAAAATACAATAAAAAAAGAATGCATAATATCATTCCTGTGTATGCCGCAGTAAATGATCATTTTATTGCTCGTAAAATCCCTCCACCTAATAAAAGATCACTACAAAAAATTTCCAAAAAACAACAGCGTGGGAGTCATCGGTATATTTTAATGCTTAGAAAGACCAGTGTGTTTGTGAAAATAAACACATTAATTACGCTATGAAATTGTTACGTTTATGACCATTTTTATGACATGTTCTATTTGCTAGTGCAGTTAAATCAACTCAGCTAGGTTCATAACCCTCTGGAGAACCTTAGAAAACGAACTCTGGAATTTTATTTTAGGATTTTCTGTGCATTGCATGTTCTAAATACAGATTTTGTTAATGCATTCGCACACACAAATATCGTTAATGGAATGCATTTATCTGATTTAGATATTACATGTGTAAAGCAATTTGTATACGTCGGTATTTTGTTTATTGCATGCAAATATGCCTGTATGATAAATGAGGATTATTTTTCGCGCTTGGTAATCCATTCTGAAAAATCAAATTATTTACCAACGGGTTAATAGAAAACTTTTAATCCCTTCTAATAGTTATTCTAAAAGCAACGTTTAGAAATTGATTGGTTTTCCTAGGACTTAATCGAAATTCCGTGACAGAATTTTGGAACAGCGTCTTGGCATTTCCAATTGAGATGAAAATCTAAGGGAGTCCTTAGCATCAAAGGAGATCAAGGTTATTAAGTCATAAGCAGGATATGGCAATTTCTCTTATCCAATTAGGCTTTTCGTGGATGTATGTACGAAATTGAATTTATTACCATGTCAGGAACACCAGGAAACGTCACGAACAAACCCACGCGACCCCTGCTGCAATTTACAACGTAATGAAGTCATCGCTGAAACTAATTTTCAAAGCATCAACCTGGGAAAAAATGTATCAGAAATATATGGGCTTTAATTGCCATTTATAGCTACAAGTGGCCGCGCTAACTGAGTCCTTTAGCCCCAGGCCACACTAGGCTGAAAACGCACGTTTGGCTAGCCTCAAACAAGGTTTTTAATTAAAAAATAATTTTCGCACGAGAAATTATTGTGCAGATTTTATAATTCTAGAAGTTAAATTAAATTCGACGCCCTGTTTAAGGCTAGCCAAACGCGCGTTTCTAGCCTACTATAGTAGTGTGGCCTGGTGCTAACTGTATAGGTTCTTTATTGTACATGTAAAGTATATCGATGTTATGGAACCAGCTATACGCATGTTCACCATGTTTTTACCATGGGGTTTCTAGTAGGCAGGCATCTCTCGTGTGAAACTAGAATAGGGGTGTGTTTCACTTCCCTCATATACTGCTAGCTTAATAGCAATTTTTGGACTTGAGTACCCATCTCTGATTTTATGTTCTTTGCCAAACGTTAAATTTTTCATCTTGTTAGAGTGTTTCGTCACCTCCCCATCGAAAATAAATGACCAGTTGACCACGTGACCAAAGATGTTGACCATGGAGTGAAGTGTACTCGATTTCCCTTGCTCCCAGACCAAGATCTGATCGTTAATGGCGTTTGAAATCCCTCTGAGATTGGATGGGTAATTCATCTACTTGAAAAATAGGGCGTTTTCCGATTTCTCCTGTTCGAATCCAACGGAAAAATTAGCCGTGAAATTGCATGCTTCTCGAGGGCGTCCCATGTCACCAGAGATCCCAATTTAATCGAACATTTTAATTAGGTGCGTGAAGAAGGGCAATACCCGATTACACCGATGTTTTCACATGTTACAATATAAATTTAAACCTTTGCTAGTGTTTTTAAGTATACATTGACGTATCCTGTGGGCTTGTGACTGAAGAGCATTCCTGATATAAATTTGTAATTTTGTTTAGTCAACACAACACTGCATGTACCTGTTTGGTCAACACGACAAAATGTTCTTGTTTGGTAGACACGACAAAATGTTCTTTTGGTCAACACGACACAGCTTGTCGCTGTTTGGTCAACACGTCACAGCATGTCCCCGTTTGGTCAACACGACACAGCACGCCGCTGTTTGGTCAGCACGACACAGTCGCTATTTGGTTAACACGGAACAGTCCCTATTTAGTCAATACGGCACAGTCTCTATTTGGTAAACACGGCACAACATGGCTAGTTTGTTTACACGTCCAGCGCAACATGGCACAACAGAAGAGCTTATGGTGTGTCGCGCTGGAAAACGAAAATCCTGTCTGCTTTAAGCTTCCGTAAATTTACCGGGAATGTGTAAGTGTTGTTCCAACTCAACCCTCATTATCCCTTTTCCATTCTCTGGAATAAAGCGTTTAATAAAATAATAAATAAAAATTTATCCGAATCGTAATACAAGAGGGAATTCGTGAATGGACCTATAGTCCTATAGGATGCTATTATTTCATGAATATTTTTCTAAATAAATGCATTTCAAATGTACATCGTATATTTTTCAGCAATTTTTTTTTTCAGAATTGCATTATACTTCAACCAGAAAAGGGCTGTAATTGCATGTTGACCCTCTAATAATGTGTTGAAGATTAAATTGCTTTTTCGCCATATTGTAAGTTGAGAGCGATCGATTGACCAAAGAGCCAATCGCAAGCAAACTGGCTCCGTTATTCCCTCTGATGCCAGGGCCATAGGTCATCTTGACCTTGCTCCTGTTAGGCCACTGCTCCGAAATGTATTGCCACGAGCGCTTATATGGATCTCGATCGAAGGACTTTCAAGTGCATTTAGGACATGCGAATCATTTAAATAATGGCAGTTTTGTCGCGTGTCGTGGTTGACCAAAACGTTGGGCTATAATTAATGGAAAACTGCAGCCAATCAAAAAGCCCTTGGCAAAAATATTTCCTCGCCTCCCTTACGACTAAACCGTTTGTGCAGAAGTTGAGTTTTGAATTTTGCTAAGTTGGCAGGGATATCCATTAATCACAGGGGAGTTTTCCATCACTAAAGCCCTGGGCATCATACAGTTTTGAACTTGGCGTTGCCTAAGCTAGCTCAAAGTTGATGCTGAAATTGATTTAACGTTGGTAATGGAATTCTCACCGCGATTATTGCAGAGGCAAGTCGGTTCTAGTTTGCATGCACCAAACCACTTTATCCTTTGGAGTGGGAATTTGAAAAACGTCAAATTGATGTCGCTGTTCTAGACAGCGAACTAATAGCTTTTCAAACATTATTTTTGATTATTTGCTACATCGAGAAAAAGGGGTTTCGCAGTGATGGTGTTAACATTTTATTGATGGGCTTTTCCTCCGAAGTTGTTAACAGTTAAAGGAAACGTAAGTACAGAAAAGCAAACAAGAAAAAAAAAACCCCATATATTCGGTTTAAGTGTCGATTCGGTACACGAGTAGAATGAGTTCTACTTCACTTTTAGAACTTATTATGAACTTCAACTATACAAGATGAACTTCTTGTATTCAGAAATTTACTTTTTTGACCAACGTACAATTTCCAGTTGTCATTTCATAAATTGAGTACAGCTGTAATTCTTTTAATGGTGGCTTGCAAGACGTTGTACATAAAATGTATGTACATATGCATTACAATTTAATGCAATAAAACGAAACCTGCTAATGTGATCACCCAAAAATGACCAAATTCGGTCACTTTTTACAGGTAATAGTTACTATACCCATACAAAAAAAAAAAAAAATCTCTCAGAATTCTGCAGGATTCACACCGCTGATCGTCTGCAGAATATTGGTGACTTTTTCTATAAAAATCAATTATGATGCACTTCTGCAGATTCAATTATGTTGCATTTCTGCAGAAACTAAAATTGCTAAATTAAAAAAAAAAAAAAAAACGTTAGAGGAATTCTAATAACTTGCACTTGGCATTATATGTGGTACAATACAGTATAATGGTATTTGTACGATGTATACTGAAAATGAACTGCAAGAAAGGAAAATGCAGCAGACACGTGTACATTTCATCATGTAAATTTCTGTATATGTACATGTACATGTATCTCTTCAAGAAATTCTGCAGAATTATGGTGGAAAGTTGTATCCCATTTTTTCTGTTTTACGAATTCTGCATAATAATTTTGGCAGAAAATGCACTGATATTTTTTGTTTACTTTCTGCTCATTATTTTTGTATGGGTATACAGAAAAATTTTATGAAGGAATACAGGAATGCAATAAAACTTTTACGATGCTTGTAAAGTTGTTAGTAAGCTTGTAACTAAATTATTTATACATGGAATGGGTTAGAATGCCATGGAAAAATTTTGTATAAATGTAATGATGATATGGATCAGATAGTCACTTATATGGACTCGTAGTAACAAAACGTTGTTGTAAAGTTATTTGCAAAACAAGTTGAATAAAAGAATTTGTCTGGCTATATAATATGTATGTACATTGTTTTGAATGTAATCGTACATTTTCAGAAGTAAATGTAAGTTAAAAAATTGCATATGAAAGTGTTCAGAAATGAAAGAACATGTATTGAATCCATTGCAACATTACAACTTATTCTATAGATGATATAGGCACGAATAGCAAATTTGACATTTGCTCTTATACTTGACAATTGTAATGCCAGATAACATCATTTTAGAAAACCATACGGTCGATATACACGATATAGTGTTACATTATCTAACTAAACATATGCACATGTCATGGATTTTTGATTGCTATTGGAAACTCGTATTTTGATGAAAACAATAAACTTGAAATTGTGCACATTGTTTTGAAAAATGTGTTCTCTGTAAAAATTCTTAACTGTGAACATGTAGAAAGTAGATAATTGAAAAGTTGTAAAGGGTACACACTAAAACGTTGGGTTAAAATTTGGCTAACAGTAAAAATTGGGCCAACATTGGGTTGAATTTAAGTGTAACAACTAAATGTTACCCAACGTTGGATCAGTTATTATAACGCAAGTTTTGGTTAAAATATGCCCAGACACTTAAATTCAACCCAATGTTGGTATGTCCATATACCACTCAATAATGGGTTGAATTTTAACCCAGCGTTAACCCAATGTTGGTATGTCCATGCATGTAGTACTCAATATTGGGTTGAATTTTAACGCAACGTTTTTAGTGTGTATATACATGTAGATGTAAACTGTATCAGTAACAGCATCTTAGCAAATCATTTTGCTAATGTTGCACTTCATTGTGAAATGAATCGTAAAGTTACATTATTTCTATCGAAATTGACACCTCTTCAGACTTCTTTTATATGTTATTTGATAATGATAAGAATTATGAAAAATGACTTTTAGGGAGGGTAATGAAACCGCAGTTGTAACTGAAATTGCTGGAATTAAGCCAATAGCATGCATTGTATCATATTATATATCTGGGCTAGGTGTTTGTTAAACGTTTGCCAATGTGAAAGACATTTGACAACTTTCGAAATCGTCTACATCTGTCTTTGGAATATAACACAACGAGAAGATCTCAAATATTGATTCTGCTAAACAAGCAGTCGCTATTTTTAACGCTGCAGCTTAGAAAGGTAAACTCATAGGATGAAATATACATATCATCTATAGCACAGCCGGTTTTTCTTCATTTGAATTGAATTACATTTTCCAAATACTGCATGTTTGTCACAAAACTGGATGTTTGAGATATTATAGATGCTATTTAGTTTTGTAGATTTAAACACATCTGCAATCTACAATGTATACATCCACGTCAGCTTTTTTAAAATATAAAACTGAACAATCTATATTACATTTATTTTCAACCTTATTAAATGCTAACCATTGATTAGTTAAATAATAACGAAACGAACTCTATGCACCAACATAAACATGCCTGGTTACCTATTATGGAAGAGTGGGACACATTTGAACATGCACATTTGGACACATTGGAACATTAAGATTATTGTAGACAAGTCTTCCTTTAAAATGAATTCCAAATGTGTGACTATGTGGCAGCACCAAAACTACATATTGGAATGTAGTTTCAAGTTGGTGGAAGGCCTGCACACAAAGTTCTGCTGGATTTCATGTTCTTTGGCAGATAGTAATTTTTAATTATGAATTTTGCAATATTTACAAGGGGTCTATTTCTAACAAGGATTGGTTACAATGATACTTATACATGTATTTAGTTCTTTGCATGGCCTATTTTATAGATAGGTCAGCATTTAAGATATTACAATTAATCCACATGGTCATTGAAAGCACTAAGCCTTGAGATGCAATGTGGGGCACTTTAAAACAGCATGACTGGGGCACATTTGAATGTGCTAATTGCCTATTAATATTTGTTTTTTTTCCGAATAGATTAACTGATGCGATTGTACAAAGCCAAAAAACTTTAGTCTTAAGCTATACAAATACAAAAGTCCGTAAAGATAGTTCAATTTGTGCCAAATAGACATGTTTCAATAAAAAATGTGTTAAAATATGTTAAGGTATTTATTTTTCTGTTTTTAATTAAAATTAGTTTAACTGTTCAAATCTGCCCCATCATGGAGCAGATTTGTACAATTTTTAATAGAATTTCAAATAATTTAAAACACTGTAACAATTCAATTAAGATTTTTTCAAAAAAATTAGTAATATAAATAAACACAAACTAACCAACTATATTGTTGGAAATTAAAAGAATATTTTCAAAAATTATTCAAAACATGTGTCCCATTTAAATTTATTTTTTAAGTACATTTAAGATTATTGGAAATTTAAGATATGGATTGAATGAGGATGAAAACCAGTGCAAAATTTTGCACCAGTTTCATGTTCTGTATATGTAAATTATCTTTCCAAACATATTACATGTATTAAATTGTATCTTTTGCTCCCACATGAAAAGTACGAGGCTTAATTGAATATCGAGATCATCCTAAGACTTACTCGTCTAAATTTGGTATAACATGCGCTTTATTTGCATTTAACATTTGCGTCAAATGACGTCATGACCTAGTTTTACTCGCTGCATTCGTCACGTTATGGCTCTGGTGTGAACTTGCCTTTGGGCCTTAACCGAAAGAAATTCATCGATTCAGCTCCTCAGAGGGCCCTAAATCCCTTTACAACTTTACTGTATTATCGTTTGGTTCGATGTGTAAATGTCTGATGCTATATATAAACTGAATGTATATTTTGCATGCGTTGACATAAGGTAGTATTACCTTGGCATAATCATCACTTGCATTTCTTGCAACCCTCACAGTTGATGTCTGCAAAAGTAGTAAAATGTTGACCACAGAGGACGGTGGGGAGAAATGTGAACCTTTGCTGATTTCAATATGCCAGTGTTTGCATTTCCGATCAATGCAAAAAATTGAAATTTAGTTTAATTAATATCCATAAAATACAGTTCCGAAGGGAAGAATAAAATATAATTATATTGACGTGGCAATTAAGATTCTTTATTATCCCGTATGGAAATGAAACTTCAAACCTTCATGTAAAATAGAAACAAGCATGTTATGATGCTATCCAGATTTCGATTTGTACATTTTTGTTGTTGTTATAACTGCCTTTTTAAATTATGGCTCAGTTTCCATTTACGACCATATCGAAACATAAATGACCAAGCAAATCGGGAAATCCCTTTATTTCCCCTTATTTGGATAGTTATGATGTCAGCTAGCTACATTAGAAAAAATTAAAAAAGGCATATTAATTCTCATATATGGCAATACAGTAGAACTTGTCTAAAATCATACTCTTGATACCTAAAAAAAATATGATTTTAGGTAATATTTCCGACAGGTTTCTTTTATTCATGGATCCCAATGGGACTGGCACATTTTATACTTTTAGAGAGGATATTCTTTTACACAGTGATTTTAGACAAGTTTTACTATAGGCCTCTATGATATTCTTCGGACATCAATGCATGGTCATACATGATGCATGGAGGTAACACTTCACTGGTGCATATACATGTAAGATTAATAATCCATTCTTCCTGCCATGAAGGTCATATGAGGTCACAGGTTCTTGTTTGATCAAATAGACAGAAATGCTTGGATTGTTGTTTTATTCATCATTTTCGGGATCCAAAACAACATGAATGGATACCTAATATATGAAAACAAATGATTTGTTATATACGCCGTATAGTGGGGGTATTGATGTACTGATTTGTCTGAAAGGCAAATTCTCTGAAATCTGAGAGGTTAGGCTTAATTTACATCACGTAAATGCCTTCGGCTCAAGATTTCTAGTTTTTTCTTTAGATTCATTTATCAAATTTCTAATTCGTTCTAAGATGTACATTATTCTAGGCAATTCTTTTACCCACATTATTGACAATGAAATTCAGAGAGAGCTAGCACGTTCATCTCATAACAATGCTTCAGTGGAATAGCAAACACAGCACTTGATAAATTCATACGTGGTTTTATATTATTTTGGCAAAGCCACAGAGGCCCTTAATGCAGCGAATGAGCTTGATGTATAGTCTGTTAGTTCAGCATTTATTTTAGAGTTAAGTCGTTTTTATGTTGAAGTAGGCAATAAATTGCGAGTTATTATCTTCTATTATTTCTGTCCCTATCTTGAAGGATATATAGAAATATAGCAGCTTGGAACTCGCTGTAAAAAATAATTCATTTCGTTTGTTTTAAGAGTTTGAAAAATGATCTTCGGTTAAAAAAGGAATGTTTCAAACACGGTTTCGATAAGGAGCAACCAGACTTATTAAATGTCCAAGGCAAAAAACTTGAATTTATAGTGTAAAATCAACCAAAAAGTCTATAGAATGGTTGATGGAAAACTACCACTGTGTCAGACAAGTTTTGAAATATGGCTTGGGAAGTATTTGGACATCGAATATATGCTTTAAAATCAAGCAATTTGGTCCAAACTTTATTGATTGTATTATCAAAAGAACAAAACAAGAATTTAATAATAGTTAGATATGAAAGATTGTACTGGAGTTCACAAATGAATACGCTTGTATATTGTATATATATTGTCTTTGCTTTAACAGGGTTCCCCTAAAAACTATATAGCACTTCCAAGTTTTTTCCAACTTTATTGCTACCAACCAAAAATTTAGCTCGTGAAACTAAAACTTTGCTCTGCATCGTGCTTTTTATTATAGCAAAACCTATATAGTTGGTGCAAATGGATATATTTGGTTAAGAGTAAGCCTGGTTTTAGTGTCTGTTTATGGCATCTACAGTACATACTTTATTCACATGCAACCAATAGGGAATAGTTATTAATTCATAAGCGTTTTCAGAAATAACTGAATTACATTTTCATGATATCAGACGTGAGTGACATACTTTCTAGTGCCTATAAAAATGCTAATGGAAGCTTTCACATTGTTTTACTAAAATATTCTTGAGATATTAACCTATAGTCCACCATCGTTACACGTGCACAATGCTTCTACCTTCCTAAATCCGTATAAACAAACGATTTCCTGGAACAGGTGATGAAAATATATATATATATAACCCCTTATGTCGGTCAGATATTCCCAAGATCAAAAAGGAATAAGGTTAGATAGTAGTCTAAAGCCGGTATACATCCGAAATAAACCATCCCCGACTGATATAGTTGGCCAGTTTGAACAGAAAATAGCTCGAGATATAAGAAAAATATAGTCAAGTAATGGCGGTACTTTGTTATCCAAGCCACTGAAAACGAGAGAAAAGCACATTCTGGATCATCGATTTACATTTTTATATAGACTTGTACATGTGCAACGCATGCAAGATGATCGTGGCATCTTTAGATGGTGACCGACTTTTTTAGACTAAAGTCAAAATAGCTTTTTGGTATTTCTTCAGAAAACTGAGAAGAATCTGTAATTCAACTCGTATTGTACTGTACTAAATTTAGCTATATGGATTTTATCTCGAGCTCCCCCTCACTATATGACCCACTGTTATGTAATAACTGTGAAGCCTGTGTTGAGCTGTGTGGAATTGAATTTGAGTAATTGAAATGCATACTTGAGATTCTCGTTTTCGAAGACAGTTTTTTTATCTTAAACATACCTGTAAATACAATTTTTAAAGATAAATTAGTGTTATTATTCCTATTACGTCTTTTAGTATTCAAATTACATTTTTTTCAAACATACAATATTTTTTTTTAATATATTTTGTTCTTTACTTTGCTGTACATTTAACATTTTAACCCTCTGATACATACCCCTATTCTTGTTACATAGTTACCTACCTGGGGGTCTTTAAAAAAATTTAAACAATGAATTGAAATTCAAAAAGAGATGGAAAGAATGATATTTTAATGCCCTTTTTGATCCAATTATATTCAAGCCAAGAAATGCTTAGAAATCAGACATTTTAAGGGTTACCCATTGTTCTCTAAATATGCGAATTCCTTGCCAATTTGTTTAAAAAACAATTTTTTCCTTCATTTTATTTGTGAGGAACAGTCCAAATGTAGAGAGGATGTCATCACATGGCTGTTGCTTTGGTCCTGCTGATATCTTAAGCTGCGTTCACACTGCGTGAAAATGGAAAACATGTTGAACGAAAACCAGACGACTGTGACAAACGAGAAAAACGATGCTAGAAAACTGACCTTGGACGAGCGTCCAAAGTTCGTTTTCTAGCATCGTTTTTTAGCATCGTTTTTCTCGTTTGCCACAGTCGTCTGGTTTTCGTTCAACATGTTTTCCATTTTCACGCAGTGTGAATGCAGCTTTATACATGTATTTAATGTCACTGTTTAAAAAGTGTTACATGGTTACATACCTGGGGGTCTTTGGAGCCTGTTTTTAATTTACACATCTGAGGACCAATTTTTCCTTCTAAATTCATTATAGATATCTACACACAACTTTCCTCAACAATATCAAGAAAATTCAGCTATAAAATACAATTAATTCCATATGAACTAGCCCTATTGTAACAGTGGGGGTCCGAAAGACACCCAGGTATGTATCAGAGGGTTAATATGTATAGGATTATTTTATATTTATATATTTTTATATACATACGTTTGAACATAACTGTTCAATAAAAAAAAGTAAAAAAATTACAAATCGGACAAAATTCGAAATTTGACAAAACTGCGACAAATTTTTTGGATAGAATAGCCTAATTTTTATTTGAAAATTTCAATTAGGTTAAATGTACATACATTTTATAATTTTTTTTCACATTAAGCAGAAATTAATACTTCATAAAAAATATACTTTTTTTTCCAAAATTATGTACGTAGGCCTACCGTATGTAAATAGGCGCAATAATGGCTTTAGGTATACAATCAGCTCTCTATATAACGAACGCCAAGGGGATGGGACGTTAGTTCGTTATAATAAGAGGTCTGCCTTGGACTTTTATTTGCTTGCGGAATTTTTTTGCTTAATTTTGCTTATATATCCTTAAGTGTTAAAATGTTTTAAGATATTATCGAGTTGAAGCAGCACGATCGATTGGTCTTAACTTTTGAACATTTTTAAAATATTTTTTATCAGTTGTTTAATGTTTAATTGTGTTTCTTTTAATTTGCAACACTATATTTGGTTAGTTTGTGTATCTCTATTCCAATTTTTTTGCAATAATATTGAATTGAATTGTTCCAGTATTTTAAATCATTTGAAATTTTATTGAAAATTGTTCAAATCTTCCCCATGATGGGGCAAATAGCAACAGTTACATTAATTTAATTAAAAACACATTTTTTATTGAAACATGTCTATTGAGCACAAATTGAAGTATTTTAACGGACTTTGTATTTGTCTAGCTTAAGACCAAAGCATTTTGGCTTTGTACAATCGCACCATAGTTAAGCTATTCTGAAAAAAGAGGCCACCACGATCAGTGCATTTACATGTACAAATTTTAACATAATTAAACTATTTGAATGTTTAATTTATGCAAAACTAAATTAAAACAAATATAAATAGGCAATTGGCACATTCAAATGGGCCCCAGTCATGCTGTTTAAAAGTGCCCCACATTGCATCACAAGGCTTAGTGCTTTCAATGACCATGTGGAAGTGCAATATCTTAAATGCTGATCAATCCATAAAACAGGCCATGCAAAGAACTAAATATACATGTAGGTATCATTGTAATCAATCCTTGTTAGAAATAGACGCCTTGTAAATATTGCGAACATCATATTGAAAAATTACTTTACCTGTCGAAAAACATGAAATCCAGCAGAACTTTGTGTGCAGGCCTTCCCACATCCTAATATGCAGTTTTGGTACTGTCATAGTCACACGATTGGAATTAATTTAAAAAAAAATGTCTATAATAATCTTAATGGTCAGATGTGCCCGACTCTCCCTTCCCCTGCTGTGTCGCAAACCTTTGACCCCTATACAACACATGCAGTTGTGAGCATCCAACACGCGGTGGCGTTCCGTTTCCCAACCTTGCAAATGTGAGCCTTCCGCAGCACATTCAGTCCGTCGCCTTTGCAGAACTACCGAGAAGCTTCTCCGATGTCTGGTTTGAGCTTCGTTAGATCTCCTTGGAATTGTTATCGTGTTCGTGCACTTTTCCCTACATGTTTCAAAGGAATTAAGAATTTTCGTAGCTGTTGTAACACCGAGCGTGACCGTTTGATTTGTTCCGCTTTTTTGTAGCTGCCGTAGTCCAGGTAAGAACAATTTTGTTTTTAGCCAAAAAATATGGCAATGCCATCATCACGTGGATTGTGGATTCTCTTGACCCTAAAGTGCAAAAGAAGGGAAACGAAACAATTGAGCAACAGGCTTTGTGGATATTCCATTATTTAAGTTTCTCTACTGTGACATTTGTAATCTCCTTACTTTGCAATTGCTAATGTTCGGTGACATCTATAAATTATTTCTGACAGTGCTTGGTAGTCAATACTTGATGCAGAGCTGAAATAACCATTAGGCAAAATAAGCATTTGCCTAAGGTTTATAAAGGGCCTCTGAAGCAAAGCATACGAAAGTATAAATGGTCCATTACGCATTAAGCATTATTAAAAATGAATGTCTTGTCAGTTAGACAATGGAAGAATGTTTTTTTGACTTGTGCGTAGGGCTTTACTTGGGCTGCCCTGGTCATAAGTTGTATTGTTTTTTGGCCCATTGCTTTATATTGTTGAAATAGGATCATAGAAAAATCCAATTGTTTTCTATTGGATTGAACTGTTTTAATTTATTGTTAAATGATCCAGCCAATACAAATAAAAAAAAATGCAATAGAATGATAGAAACCAATAAGACCAATATAATTTCTCTATAGTTATTTTCTATGGAATTTTTGTAGGGTGTGCATGCTTAGGGCATCAGCTGTATTATGCTGAATGTACTTAGTGGTTAGGGCATCGATCACTTCGTTTTTGTATATAGGTCATCGTTTAGGCTGAGCTTAGGGCATCAGCTGGATTGTTTAATGTATCAACTGGATTGTTTAGGGCATCAACTGGATTGTGCTTGGGGCATCAGCTGGATTTTTTAGGGCATCAACTGGATTGTTTAGGGCATCAGCTGGATTGTGCTTAGGGTATCACTTGTGTTGCTCTTGTTGCATCATGGAAGGTCTAATAAGGTTCTAAAGTAAACTGATGTAAATGTATGTAATTGGTTTCATTTTGTGACTCTCGGGTTTATGAACCTACATGTATATTCAAGAAATTTCAAGAGAATTTTTTTGTTATACATGTATTATGGAGCGGAATATATTCCGTAATGCTTGTGCCACCGTTATGTTATGTATTTGAGGCCATTTCGGAATGATACCCAACCCACTTCATGGTCCATCATTATGTAAGATTAATGCTTTGCATGGGTACTTTGTGGCATTTAAAATCCTCGAAGGGGATTTATCTGATCTAATCTGTTTATGTTTATATATAATTGCTACACGTATATGCACTTAATTATTGGAGAATTTTTTGACAGTAATCGGACTTTTTTGGAATTAGCTTCAATATAGCAGCAGATTGATACTATTCACTGGTTGAATTGGTCCAAATTACATGCAGTGAATTAATACGATGTGCACAAATGCAGGTACTGATGCAAGACCAGCATCACGTGATTTAGATATAATCATATTAATATAATATATGCTTGGTTATAAATTAAGAAAAATTACTTGGAACTTGCAATTATTGATTAGGTTCTAATTGATCCAAGTCTTGATGATAGGCCTACTATAATATTGATGTGTTGATTAAATTGGCAACAATTATTTTGAAGTGGAGTATTGGTTAAAATTATTGCACACAGTGACCCAGACATGTGTTGCTCCATCAACTTCATGCAAAAGGGCAGTGTATTATATCATTATGATTGACCCAACGAAATCAATAACATACATGTATATGGCATTGTACTAGCTGTTTCCTGCACTATGTAGTCTCAAAGGATGTTGGAGAAAGGCTTAGGAAAGGGTTACATAAATCTTGGCAGTCTTGTGAGAAAATGGAGGGAAATTATTCGAGGAAGATTAACCAAGCTCCTACATTTAAGTCAAAATCAGAGGTCATGTACACAGTACATTCTTGGAGGTTATGATTGGACTGCATAGTTAAAACTCATTTCCAAGCGAAGGTTCTAAATTGAGCCACTGAGATGTCACATTAGGTTGATGAGGATGACTGAAAATAAAAAATATTGTCCTTAACCTAATGACAAATTTGTACTTTCGGCTATTTGCTTATTTCCCCTTCATGAAATTGAAAATATTTACCTAAGGGCTGTTTCGAATGCGGCATTTGATGACATTAACAATGCTCCCAGGATATGATAATTTTAATTCAGGAATTCTAATAAGCCATTGCTCTAGGCCTCAATTTGTTGGTGCGAAATGGAAAATGCTTTTAAATGAAAAAGCAAAATTAAAAAGTCCTCGTTTCAAAACATAGCTAAGCAAACCCAGCAATAATATTTTTTCTAGGGATCTAAGTGAAAAGGACAACAGATTAATAATTTTCAGAGATTTTTTCATCAGGATGCCTGTGTTGGAAAAGCTTCTTGCTAGATTCGACAATGCTGCTTTGAAATTCAATTTCGATTTTTTTCTCCCTTAATTCAAGGGCCTTGTTTTATATTAGCATACCTCTTCCAAATAACTAGGTCATCCGAAAACCGCCGAAGCGGTATTTTGGTTTGACAAAAAAAAATTTAATTGGGTTTTCACAAAAAAAAGCCATTACGCGAAATAATCCTTTCAAATGTAATTTTCTAAGGTTTTTTATTTATATTTTTTTTTACCAAATCACTAATTATTTTCTAGCCAATCGATATTCCATATGGTTTAACGTTGAACAGACAGTTTGTCTACAAAGGAAAAAAACAGGTTTTTTTTCTGAACACATTTTCGAAGATGGGTTTGTATCGTACCAATGGGAATTTGGTTTTATCCCGTTAACCATAATTACATTTTATTCACAAGTTATGTTTTCGTTGGAAAATTGAATAGTGATGTCTCTTGGGCAAAACCATCCATTTTTCCCACAGGTTGTTCATCATAATATCGGAAACATATATTGACGGTATTAAGCCTGTTTTAAATAAATTTGACCAAGTTTAGTACTTGCGACTTAAAGTATGTATAGGGATGCAAAAACCTTCACATCGTACATTTGCATAAAATGTAATATGAATTGATTTTACTCGATATTTAAGAAAAAAGTATTCTAGATGATGAAGCAATGAGAATTATGTGATAAGACAGAACGAGATCAGACTTTCAATTTTGTTTTATGAGAATTACAACTTTATGAAAATAGGAAAACTACGTTCTCTTAAACGTACATTATGCATGTAATCTAATACATACCGAATTGAGTACGTGTTTTCGATCCCTGTGGAGTAGCCTACTTATAAACTCATTCGTATATTCAAGAATCCATATATGTATACATGTAATCATGTTTAAAAATTGAAAACTTATAAATATAGTCAATATACCCTAAACATGTATGCCCATAATTCTGCTAATTTGGCCATGTTTGTCTAGCTGTGTTCACTTTCTGATCTTGCCATATGTAGAATAAGTCGAAAGCCTTTAAAATTGTTTGTCCATACATAAACCATGTATGTTTTTTGCCATTTAGCATTTCTATGTTATTCAAGCAACGTTAAGCCCCAGGCCACACTAGGTTGGAAACGCGCGTTTTGCTAGTCTCAAACAGGGTATCGTGTTTAATTCAAATTCTAGAATTATAAAATTTGCACATCTCGTGCGAAAATTTTTTTTTAATTAAAACCCTTAATCGTTTGAGGTTAGCCAAACTCGCGTTTCCAGCCTATTGTGGCCTGCAGCTAAAATTGTGAATCACCTATTTGAAGCTTTCTTTATTATAGCCACTGTAATCCATTTTATATTGATGCATCAAATGTCTAATTTTTATCTAGATTATAGGAAAACATCTTCACCAAAATTGTAGGTTCACCATATTTCCTCTTTTCGATTTTCACGGTAATATTCCCCTTTATATAAATGTAAGCTCACGCAAAATATGACTTATTGCTTTCAGCAAATCGAGCATTATGCGCAAAACGAATAATTTCATACATATTGCCAAAGGGAGCAATTCGGCTCGATGAGATTGTTTGCCATTGCATATTTTAATCGATATTTCTTTATAAATCTAAAACAGATTCGAATCCTTGGTAAAGATGATTTATTTACGAGATTGGAACCGCTGCTTAAATCCAAAAAAGGAGATTATTGCCAAGTCCAGTTGTCTAGGCAATGTCAGTGGGAAACGATTAAGACAACAACATGGCCGAAAGTTGACATTAAATTCCTTAATCTGTTTTGATTTCAATTAGTTGAATTCAGTGCACGTGTTAGTCAAACAGCGTGACTTTAACACTACGTGACACGAGTTGCTGGGGAGTGACGTCATAAATGCTTCATTAATTTACTTTTTTTATGCTAATGTAGGATGTGCACGACTCTTCTACTACTGAATTGTCACGTTTAATAAACACGTAGAGTCGGTAAGCGAGATTGATTTTTCAGATGACTTTTTCTCTAAAGTGCAACCGATCGATAAATTGCTATTCAAGGTCTGACTTGGTTCTCTTGCATGCAACTGCAGCGACTAAAATACTTGTAATAACCGTTGACGAGAGAGTAGTACCTGTTAGCAAATGTTCTTTACTGTCGTACTACCAAATCCCTTCTGGAAATGACATTCTCAACTTTGTTTGCAGAACGCGTTTCTAAAGTTTAGCTCTTGAAATGTCCTTTACAAAATTGCAGTTTTTTTTCTATAGTAAATTACAGTATTTTCTCGTGGCCCTCCCACATTTTAAAGACATTTTCGTCTGAAAAAATTGGACAGTTATTATATGGTAACTTCAACCAGGTGAAAACATTATACACACTAAAAACGTTGGGTTAAATGTTAGGTTTAATCTACCCAACTTTGGGTCACAGGTTTTGGTTAAAATACGCCCAGAATTTGTGTAAATGTGAGATTTGTGTTATTTATAATAATTAAAGTTACCCAATTTGTCTGAGTTGATTATAAATAACACAAACACCCAATTCTGGACATATATTTCATCCAACACCTTTGATAATCACTGTGACCCAACGTTGGGTAGCTTTAACCCAACATTTAGTTGTTACACTTAAATTCAACCCAATGTTGGTATGTCCATATAGCACTCAATATTGGGTTGAATTTTAACCCAACGATTTTAGTATGTATATATACGTATACTTGGAGAATTTTTTTCTAGTTTTCTGGGGTTTTTATTTGCAAGAAAAACCTGGGGTCAACCAAAATTCCGGAGACATACACACAGGTCAACCAAAATGAAACAAACCAAGGAAAAAAATCCTCCAGGTATTTATCTCATATTGCACGGGGGTCGATATACATTATATCTGAAAATACAAAATTCAGGAACTTTTACCTAGGTCCCTCGCTTCCATGGAACTAAGGTCAAAGTTCCTTCCGAGTGTAAATTCCTACTGAGGTTTTTATTTTCAGATATCAGCCTTCCCCCAGTAAAACATATACGTTTCGTAAAACGTATACGTTTACCTGGTTCGTTGGTTACGATGCAAGATTACTTACGGCTTACAAAACTAACTCGGGGAAAAAAATGGCTTACTGGCTTATGTAAACATTTTTTCATCTCTTTGTAAAGCTCAATGTTGCGGCTGACGGCTTACCTTTTATCGCCGGCTCGACAGCCGAATATCAGCCTTCCCCCAGTAAAACGTATACGTTTACCTGGTTCGTTGGTTACGATGCAAGATTACTTACGGCTTACAAAACTAACTCGGGGAAAAAAATGGCTTACCGGCTTATGTAAACATTTTTTCATCTCTTTGTAAAGCCCAATGTTGCGGCTGACGGCTTACCTTTTATCACCGGCTCGACAGCCGAATAAATCGGCTTCACAAAGGGATAGGAGGACGCGATAAAGGCGTCATGGCCGCGATTTCTACTTCCTACGCCAAATGGTGGGTGTTTTAACGGGCTGAAAAAGCACTGTAGGTGCTCTAGGTAACCCAGTTCTGAAAATTAAAGCTAATAGATGAAGCGCCATTACAACATATTCATTGGCGCCACAATACAGAATATCATAAGCTCGGAAAGCCCACTCAAGCATCTGTAAACTAATCAAAAACTTATCTTAACGTGGCTAAGTTTCCCCCACTGTGTATACCTAATATTCTCATGATCTATCACTACAAATAACAATAATTATCTGCTGCGTCATGCGTTCAACAGTTGATCCAATATCAAGCCGGATGATATAATAATTTATCAGCAAATTTAATTTAGGCTTTTGCGATGGAAACATGCAGATTACTTGCTAAAAGCACGCAATTAACGATACAGTAACAATATAGCCTACGATGCCAATCGATATTATATTGCTGACGCGGTTTTTTTTATAAAAAAGGGAGAAGATTGCAACGAAAAATAATAAACTGATATCCTAAACTTCCATTGAAATTAAAAAAAAGAGATTGAACTATAATGGGTGCTTACTGAAATTCATCTAATTTATGGAAAGTTCTTGAAGGATTGACAAATGTAATGCAGAGCAATGTAAATCGCACGTTTAATTATTGCTAATTGGGCATTAGTTGGCATTTCCAAACTCATTTTCTAGCTTTGAGCTTGTACAAATTCGATACGTACTGCATAAACTGTTCACTCTAGTTTTCCCCTAAAGCAACTGCATCCTCTTATGCAAATTGACTGGAAATTAAACATTCTAATCGTGATTTAATTAACGGATCGATCACCATGTAACCTTTTAAGCAGTAATTAATCTAAAATATGGACTTGAAGTTAATGTTCCACTTGTCTGGCTTCAGTAGTTTTTTAGAAAACAGTTCTGAAGTCTATCAATAGTAGATTACCATCGGATCTTTCTGAGATTTCGATTAGAACGTCTAGGTCATGAGTAGAAGTTTAATAGTAAAATGTAAGATCCTATTTGTAAAACTGGCAGTGACGGTTCTGCTTGGGCAATGGTAAATAATGCCTGATTCGCACTATGCTTACTCAACATAAGTTGACGTCATAACTTCGACACGCCCAGCGGTCGGAAAAAATATGGCCAGGTTCTCACTATCCGAAGTCCTTTGGTGGTGAAAATTACGACGTTTTTGCTTAGCACTGCACTTTCACATTATACTGGGTGTCCCAATAGTTTCGTAACATTTAATACAATTTTAAATAAGTTTTAATAATTTTAACGATGTGTTTTTTGCATGATATATTGGGTAAGTTATGATATATACATTATATATTATATATGTACATACATAGGGTTTATATATAGTTTAGTATTTATGTTAGTAGTTTTAAAATTTTAGAAATAATATTAGTATTTTTGTTAGTATATATAGATAATATTTGTTTATACACTAAATTGTGCACCATAAAATTCAATAAATATACTGTAATCATGAAATAATGTCAAAATCCGTTATTTAGCGTCATCGTCTGCTCTTTTTGAGTTGGATATTTCCTACTCAAAAGAGCAGACGATGACGTAAAAAAATTTCCGATAGGCCACACCAACGCTAGGGTCGCTTCAGTGGCGTAAAGGTCTGGTTTGTGTGGTGCGGCTTGCGGCCGTGCGGCGCGGCTTGCGGCCGTGCGGCGCTCCGTCTGCGTCGAGCCGCAAATTACTGCTGACAACGCCATCTAATGGAGGCGTT